>VFFE01007048.1:342170-376285 GCA_008921705.1 Burhinus oedicnemus
CGGGGGCCCCCCCCCCCCCCCCCGCCCTTAGCGGCGCTGCCCCCGGGGCCGCTCAGCCCCGAGCCCGGCCCGCACCCCCTCACCTGGCCGGCGGCCTCCCGCGGGCAGGGCGCCGCCTCCAGCGAGCCGCCGCGGCGGGGCGCGGGCTGCATGGCCGGGACGGGACGGGCAGGGACGGGCAGCGCCCGCCACCGGCGGCCGCTTTATGGAGGGGGCGAGAGCCGCCCCTAATCGCCCTCCGCGAGGGGCGGAGGCGGCGGGAGAGGGAGGGGGAGAGGGAGGGAGGAAACACCGCCGAGCCCAGCTGATGGAAGGGGCTCGTTAACCCTCTTAATAACGCCCGCTGAAAGTTGTTTATTCAAACACTGGGGGGGTGCTCAGAAGCAGCCGCCAACCATCCATCACCTCTGCACCCCGAAAAACCCACCCAAAAAGAGGTGCTTTCCGTCCTGAGTTACACCTCCTTGGTCACCTGTATAAGGAAGATTAAGGGGGAGCAGAGAAGAGTGACTTTTTGTGGCTTTTACAGCTAACATGGATTTTCACCCTACGGGTCTGAGGAGAGCGAATGTTCGGCTGGAGGAGGCCTGTCTGCCACCATCTCATCCACGCAGCCTTCTCCCAACATGTGTCCGCTCATCGCAAATTCATATATATGCTCCCTGTGGGAAAAGGAAGGCAAACTGCTTAAAAAATGAGAAGTTGTGAGGGCTGAGTCCACAGCTGAGGGTAAACGAGCAGAGTTGCCTGCAAGGCAATGCTTTAGCTATGGGGAATCTGTGGCCCAGGCGAGGAGCTCCCCTAAATGCTCTGCAAAACTGCTGCAAAAGCGCGTACTGCAGGTCGTAGTCTCAAAGAGAAACATGGCAGGTAGATGTATCGAGTTCTTCACTAAAAATAACAGTGCATTTATTGCTGTGAAAATAAATTGTAGCACATTACTTCTTTTCTATAAAATTCCTGCACATACGGGACTAACAACTATATTTCAATTAGCAGGAAAGTATATATTTTCATATCTTTATATATCGTGTCATTTATTTTCTATATAGATCTAGACATATGTTTATATTTTAGAAATGGTCATGGTTTTTAGACTCCAGTAAACCCAATCCTCACTGTCTTCTCTCAGGTCAGATTTGGCAACAACATTAAGATAAGGGGATTTGTGGTACACAGCAGGAGAAGCCAAAACATTCCCCAGGAACATAATCCCTTGGAGGCTTTAGGGGTCTGGGGGAAGGAGAGATTGATTGTTTTCTGTTGGGCATGGGGCTGTCCAAAACCAAAGATTCCGGTCTTCCGTTATGTTCCTTACAAACCTACCTTTCAAAGAAATGCTCAAAATCAGCAACGACTGGTTTTACCCTAATTTACTGAAGTGTCTGAAAAATCTCCAGTGTTTTTCTCTTTGGTGCCTACAATATTGCAACCTTGATTCCAGATAGATCTCTTAGGCACTGTTGTAAGTCTAATGATAAATTACAGTGATGAAGCCAAGATGCAGGCTAACATCTAACCAAGGCAAACATAATCACACTTGCACTGGCATCTCCAACGATGTGTCTTCCATCTTCCTAGAAAACACAGAACTTCAAACAATCCTCTTTCTACGAGGACTGAGGGTGACTACCTCTGCCCTTCAGACACAGCACGGGATTGAAAGAGCACAGCTGTAAGTGATGACATAGCTGGAAAAGCCAGTTTGTTCCAGTTTGCTAGCGGGATATATTTTGTGACCAGATGCTTCAATTTTCCCTTCATAAAGAAAATGCAGTATTGATTCACTATATGTCTTAGCTCTACAACAGATATTTCAGTTCCTTCTTGCAGAATAAATCTCCCCGTCAAACAAGCTGACTCAAAAAGCAAAGAACTCACAGGATCTTTACCCAGAATCTTAAGCATATGAGAGCTTGATATTAACAATGAATCCATAAACATGGGCACAGTAAGATATTTATGATAGAATATGACTAATCTAACAGTTTTCCCTAGCTCAAATAAGAGCTAGCAGCAATAGTAAGAACTAACATGTCATTCTGCACGTGATTTTTTTTTCTTTTAATTACTCATTAGGTAGCTCTCTAGAAGCTTTTCCATTGCAGGTAAGCATCTTTTATTTGGAAATTAGGCTCCAGCTGGGTTTCCAATACTTCCTGATCGCAGCCAGGTTGAAATTCCCATGCTTTCTTTTCTGTCAAAATGTTGTGCTCATCCTTGATAAAATTTGAAAGAAAATACAAAATACAATTCTCACTCACATTTCCTCAGGCGTCAGAAAGTGACCTGAACTCAGCTGTCTTAACTATGAATAAAGGATTTATTATTTTTTTTTTACTTTTACTCAGATCTGCCTTTCCCTCTCCTTCAAAGGCTATAAGCTTTCACAACATACATTGGGAAAGCCAGTTTATTCTTGGTGTATACATATGGATTATTCTAGTGTTAAGGGACATGGACATCCTCCCCTGCAGCCCAGACTTGTAAAGATGCTCTGCAAAGAGTCAGTCACCCAAGCACTTCTGAAAACCCACTTTGGAGCCTTTCTCCCCAGGAGACAACAGCAGCAATGGTTTGGCTAACATCTATGGGTACCTGAAGACATGAAGCACAGGGAAGGGCACAGGACAGTCCGAGGGGCCGCATCGAGACACAAGATGGTGAAGCCAAGCTCAGCAGAAGCACACAAGCTTCATGGCACACAAGAGCCATGGAGGGGATATAAACTGAGCTCCCAGCTATGCCAGATTTAAGGGCACTTCCTACCTCTGAGGCCCCAGTCTGATAAAAAGACAGGAGTGTCCCTGCCTCCCATCCTCGCCCTGTCATTTCCAATTTGAGCAGGAGCTTTCTGGGACACTGGTCATCCCTCTCCTCACACCTAACACTGTGGAGCCTGCAGTCAGCTTGACCTATAACTGCTGATACAATGCGAGCAGTATAGTAACAGCCAAGGAAACTTAACCTAATGTGAAATTAATCGGTTACATAAAGAGATAACCGGGGTGCCCAGAATTTTGGGGGGCAGATTAAAGCTGATTCACTGGTTTAGTAAGAAGTGCTTGTTCACCACAGCCAATGCCCTGTAGTCTGAAAGAGCAGAACCACAAAGCATGAACTGACTCAATTACAGCCTGTTTTCACTGGGTGCTCGCTGGAGCCTGCTCCTCTCCTCTCCTCTCCTCTCCTCTCCTCTCCTCTCCTCTCCTCTCCTCTCCAGGGTTTCCAGCTCCTGTGAATCTGCAGATGATTTTACAGGAGAACTATTTAAAAGGTTTCATCCGAAAGCTAAATCTTCACAGTTTTAGGGTTGCAGGGTTTCAGAAAATCATCACTCTGTCACAAGCACAACTGCTGCTTTGAGTTTTCACAGAGAGCAGGACACTTCTACCTTCTCCCAAAAACTGACAGCATATCCTACCATTTAAGAACAGTGGTTTGGGTCCCTCACCATGGAAAAGAGCAATGTGGCACAGCAAAACTAGTAGTGGTCAGGTATGGAGTGCAATGCAAAACAGGACAGCAACATGCACAGGTGCTGCTCTGCTCATCCTGGGAGGAGGCGGCACAAGCAAAGACTGACCCAGAAAATGTCTGAATGGTCACAGAGGTGGTCTGCAGGAGCACTGAGGCAGAGAAAGACCAAGAGTTTTCAGTGGGACATGAGAAGCCTACACAGACCCTGAGGTGGGAAGGAGTTGTGAAGGACAGAGGCAACCTGGGGCATCAACACAATAGGGAAACAGGCCTCTCCTTATCTCATGAGAGATAAGGCAATACAGTGATTTTATTCTTTTAAAGCCCACAGGAGATTTCTCACATATAGCCTCTCATACAGACAAAGCCCTCCAGACAGATAATCAGCACCTGAGGATCGAGTACAGGTCTGACCCTGCTCAAAAGTGGGTCAAGCTGATCACGCGTTTTGCAAGACAGCGCTTCGCCATGTGCGGCTGCCACAAAACCTGTTGCATTGGCGCAGAGCAACTGTGATAGCACTCACCATGAGGGCTACAAGAGCTTGCTTTCAATTACATTATTCCCTCATAATTCCTCATGAAATAAATCTTCCTCTTCTCAGCAGCCTCCAGATACAAGCGAGAGGGTGGTGTCAGATTGAGAAGTCCCGTGTTTACTGGGCCCTTTGCCAGAGTAGCTCCAGGAACATCAAGTGGTTCCAGAAAAGGCCACAACTCTATTCCTGGTGCCCAGCTGCTAACTCAGAGGTGACTCTTCTCCTCTATTTTTTTGGGGGCGTTCTCTTTTGTTCTTCAAAGCAGGAACTTGACAGCAGAGTTTGCAACCAGACAGTGGTGCCGACACTTGTGGGTACACATTTGTAGATAAATGCTCTGGAAATTTTTAGGCTGAAAAGTATCGAAAACAAACTGTCACACCTCCAGATCTTCCCTCCCTAGAGAGCTACACAGTAAAGGGACTCACTTTTCACTGTCTGTGAAACAGAACAACATAAACCTTTTGCCCGCGTTTCCTCTTCCTCCCACTCTGAGAAAGTTTGTTCTCCATGGGTCATAGGTAAAATATGTAGGGACTCAACTAACCTGGCACATCTTTCCAGACATAGCACAAATCTTGTATCTACCAACACTTTGAGGAAACTGGTCTGGGAAAGACCAATGTAGTACAGGGGCTCCCAAGTACTCCAGCACCAGGGAAAAGACAGAGTCAGAAGGTGATTTTGTTCAACTGGCAACAACTGATGAGGCAAGAACCATGGAAAGGCAGGTTGGGAATGATCTGCAGGGATATTAATCTTCTGCTGAAAGATAAGATTATCTACCTGAACACAGCAAGACTCAAGGAGAGAATCAGACAGCCCTAAAGTCTTCTCAATCCTGTCAAGGTCATCAGTGTGAATTACCCCTTCTCCCCACAGAGTAGGAGAAAGTACTCTAATCTCAATGAGGTAATTTCACGACATCACTTCTGGGATATAAACCTCCTCGGCCATCCCTTGGATTTCATTTGGCCCAGCCATCTGCCTTTCCAAAAAGGAGCATTTGCCTGAGGTAATGTGGCCACGTAAAGCTTTTCCAGAAAAAGTTATGAAGCGTTAAATCCCTGAACAAAACAGGTTTAATACGACTTACTACTAAGTCTGCTCTAATCATAATTACCTTCTCCCGAATAGACTACTGCAAATTCTAATCACAGCCCTCTGCCTTTCCATTAATTAACTGCTGCAGACAAGTTATGCCTTTAAGAATTGCATGGCACTTAGGCAAGCACTGTGGAAGTTGCAGGGAAGAGTGAAGATGAACATCATGCAGTCCTTTGAAAAAGTTTGTTTCCCAATATAGGTTTTACAGATCTTGCTTATATTCTGCTTGCGTTTTATGGATGCCCTAGTATACTGATGCCTGAAAAACTGGTGATCTGAAAATCTAACTCATTTTCTTCTACTGATTTTTAATATTTATAAAGCATTGATTGTAACAACACCTAAGAAGCAGCACTTGATTCCATTAACTTTCTAATCTTCATTCTCCCAACCTTTGACCTCTCTCACTTAAAGGAGATGGGCCCCTCGCTACAAGACAGACATTGAGGTGCTGGAGCACGTCCAAAAAAGAGCAATGAAGCTGGTGAAGGGTCTAGAGCACAAGTCTTATGAGGAGCTGCTGAGGGAACTGGGGTTGTTTAGCCTGGAGAAAAGGAGGCTGAGGGGAGACCTTATTGCTCTCTACAACTACCTGAAAGGAGGCTGTAGAGAGGTGGGGGTCGAACTCTTCTCCCCAGTAACAAGCGATAGGACAAGAGGAAATGGACTTAAGTTACACCAGGGGATGTTTAGATTGGATATTAGGAAAAATTTCTTCACAAAAAGGATTATCAAACATTGGAACAGGCTGCCCAGGGAAGTGGTGGAATCGCCATCCCTGGAGGTATGTAAAAGACAGGTAGACGTGGTGCTTAGAGACATGGTTTAGTGGTGGTTTTGGCAGTGTTAGGTTGATGGTTGGACATGATGATCTTAAACATCCTTTCCAACCTAGATGATTCTATCATTCTATTAGAGATAACCTATCATTGTGTTTTAGATCATTCACCTAAATGCTGGGAGTTAAACAGCTCCAAATCCAAAAGCTTTTCACATTTTCTAAAAATGCATGGATCTGAAATCCCCAGCTTTCACCAAGGGAATTTTTCCATTTGCTCCCTTATTCTGCGAACCACCATTCTTCCAACAACCACTTTGCAGGGCAATTCACCCAACCTTTCACCAGCATGAGGCTACAACAGTGTCATGCACTGTACTCAGGACAACCACAGAGAAACATCTGGAATCGGTGCAATAACTCAGCTACTGGGAAGAGGACCACATCCCCATGAGGGTTAGCAATCAGTTAACTCTCCGTGTTACTGAATAGTTGTTTAATAATAAAGCATTTGATTCATAAGCAGTTAATAGGCAACAAAAGAAAAAGGGGAAGTTAAATTACGCAATTATTGAAAACATTTACAAAGATCTTTTTCCAATGAGAAGTGCAAGAACCAATCAGGCAAATTACCCACTTGGCGTGATTCAGCCAGCTGTAGTATCAATGGCCTTTAAGCACGCTTATTTTGAAAAGCCAGAGAAGCTGTGTAAATCTACTGAAGCACATCTAGCCAACGGACCATTCACTGTTTGTATATTTGCTTTGGACTGTTTAAAGAAATAATATTAGCCCTTTCATCTGAGGCAGGTAATATTTTTCTTTTCATAAAAGCTAAACAAAATCATGAGTGACGAGTTACACGCTGCTCTGAGCAAACAAGGTGTAGTTTTTCCTAACAACATCTTTGCAAGCTTTTTACAAAAGGTTAGCTGAGATATTGCTGGGTCGAGGGAGAAACCATGCTATGATTTGTTTTCACCGGTGAATATGTTATCACAAATTTACTATCAGCTACATTTCAAACAAAACTGTTGCTGATTGGGAACCAAAATCCTGAAAGAGCTCTTGGCTTCAACTACTCTGGACTTAGTGGGTACAGAATTGCCAATTATAACTCTTTTTTTTTTTTTTCCCCTCCTTATCTGCTCAGTATTGGCCAAGTGCAGGAAGTAACAGAGCTCTAGTCCTGCACCAGTCGGCAAAAATTCCCCTTGTTACTACAGCAAACACGATTTAGTCCAGTGACAATCATCAAGCAGGGGTGGAGACAGCCAAGCAGGAAGCTTGACAAACTGATCTACACGCTGCCTGGAAATACGGCGCAGCTTAGAGAGCACGAGGAAATACTGCATTTCCATTAGCACAACCTGAGTCTTACAAAAACTGTCCTGCTTGGCCTTGTGCACCAATCCTGCCCCCCTGGCAGGGTGGGCAAATGACTACCCAGACTGCAAAGCAGAAGGGTCATGCATCCACGTCTCTCCTGCAGGATTTCGCAGACCCTGCTCACAGTGCGGAGATGACAGCCAGGAGGGTGGGCAGTGCCACTGTGCCTGGGCAAGGGGAGCAGGGCAAGCCTGGGCATAGTACCCGCGTGCAGCCAACTGATCTCCAGATAAGTCCATAGTGGCAAGCAGGTCTGTGGTCAAGCTGGGATCAGCGAGGGATGTGGCCAGGCACAGCGTACCTGCTGGGGAGCTCCAGCAAGGATGAATGTTTTCACAGCAGTCTGAGCCAAGGTTACACAGCTGCTCTGCATCGCTGCTGGCTGTCAGCCCCAAAGCCCTGGCACAGGGAGAGAGGCTGAGAAGCGGCTTGGTGCTGAGGGCTTTGGCACCAAAGCTACCATTGCTGCGAGCTGCAGAGAGCTCAGGGTACAGGGTGCAAAATCCTTATCCCGAAGATGAAACACAAAGCATCCGAGGAGAACAGTGTCTGAGAGCCACAGGCAACCTCAGCCACCAGCACTGAAAGCAACCAATCTTAGCACTCAGAGTAACACGGGTTCCAAAGCCAGGCATTACTTCTGACCAGGTCCCGATACTTCTCCATCCCTTAAGCAGAAAGTGTAGTAGAAGAGGACTCTGTTCATTGAGGAACCACTCCGTTAACACTATTTCTACTGCATTATCATTTCTATTCAAAACCCTGAAGAATTATCCAGTTCTTTTGCATCATAGGCAAACACAAAGCAAAATAGTCAAATGCATAAATAAGCCTGCTGATAAGAGAAGTGACTGTTTGTTAACTTCAGCTTGTTGGCCTAATTAGTATAACAGCAGCATATTTTGCATTCAAAGTGAGGTGGAACAAGCTAACAAAGGAGAAAGCTTTGTAGTTGCTAATGATATGAGTAAGCGCAGCTCAGAAAGCAATTCGGCAGACTTTGATCCACTCAGAAAAGAGAACGAGAGCTTTTCAGGCACTTCTGACAACACAGCCTTACCATGACACTGTGCCAGTAACCAGCCTCTACCATGTTCATATTCACTTAGGAAGTTTATCCAACATAAAATTTATTGAATGCAAGAAGCAGAAAGACTGCATTCAATATATTTCACACACCTTAAAAATAGCAAGGCCAAAGGAAATCAAGAGCTGATTCTAAGGTCCAAACAATCACAGCTGGGTCTGCCCGTTAAAGCAAGATTTATGCATTCATTTCACCTCCTTGCTGTAAACGATCAGCCTTTCTGAAACAGAGGATCTGGCCAGATTTTTCATTCCTAGCCAATCTGTTATGTTCCATCAGTGTTTCAAAGCAAAATGAGCTTGGAGGACTGTTCTCAGTTAGACACACACACACACCCGTCCACTGAAATCCTGGTATTCGCACAGCAAAACGGACTACTGAGGGCAAATTGTGGCCCAGGCAGTAACAATGACCACTGGTCAGCATGAACAAAGTAAATTAAATCACAGTTACTTGCTGCTATAAGGATGAAAACCAGCAAGCAACATAAACCCATCAATTCACAGTAGGGACTTTAAACACTCTGGCAACTGCAAAATGTTCAGCCTTGGAGCTGTAAAACACATCATCATTTCCAAGATTAGCAAAAGTTGTTCATCTCGCTGTGTTCTCATGACAGGTGTTTTTTCCCCCCTCTGAGTTTCTTTTATCTTATTAGATTTTAGCTCCCATTACAGTTAGGACAATTTTGCAATGGGGCAAAATTAATCTGATTGCATCAAAGAAAGGCTCCTTGAAATGTAACACTAATGAGTTTCATCTGCCTGATTAGAGGGCCCTGCTTTTAGTAACACTTGGTGCAAAATTTCGTTTCAGAGAAATATAACATTATAAGAAAATTCAAGGCTAAAAGCATTAGCTAAACAGTAACCGGGATAATGGATAAAAGATTAGGATGGTAAACTGTGAGCAGACATATAACTGAATATTGACAAGAGGATGCAAGTGTAGACCAGAACAGGTTAATTTAATGAAGATGTGTTTGTGCAAGTAGAGCTTGGTACAATTTGCAACAGTGTATTTAGTGAACTAACACTACACCGCCCATCTTAGAATCATAGAATGCTTTAGGTTGGAAGGGACCTTCAAGATCATCTAGTTCCAACCCCCCTGCCACAGGCAAGGACACTTCCTACTAGACCAGATTGCTCAAAGCCTCATCCAACCTGGCCCTGAACACTTCCAGGGATGGGGCCTCCACAGCTTCCCTGGGCAACCTGTTCCAGTGCCTCACCACCCTCAGAGTGAAACATTTCTTCCCGAGATCTAATCTAAATGTCCCCTCTTCCAGCTTGAAGCCGTTAGCCCTCGTCCTATCACTACATGCCCTTGTAAAAAGTCCCTCCTCCAGCTTTCTTGTAGGCCCCTTTCAGATACTGGAAGGCTGCTATAGGGTCTCCCCGGAGCCTTCTATTCTCCAGGCTGAACAACCCCAACTCTCTCAGGCTGTCCTCATAGCAGAGGTGCTCTAACCCTTTGATCATCTTTGTGGCCCTCCTCTGGACCCACTCCAACAGATCCATGTCCTTCTTATGTTGGGGGCTCCAGAGCTGGACGCAATATTCCACGTGGGGTCTCACAAGAGCAGAGTAGAAGGGCAGAGGGGCAGAATCACCTCTTGTCATAATGCTTTCAGGAATGAAATGGAAAAGAGCTAGGGATGGGAAAAGAGTACTAATGTTTAGAAAGAAAAGATGGAAAAAATCAGTTCATTTTAGATGAGTCTAACTTTTAGTATCTGGCAAAATACCTGGACAAAATATTTGCTTAATTTTTAAATCTGTTTTTAGTCAAGAACAAATTAATCAACTTAATCAACTTTGTTTTCGATTGATGGGAGAATTGCTCCAGAAGACAAAGACGATTAAATAGATTTGGTATTTCTTGCGTTTATTAAGCTTTTTCACTCCAACTACTTTCTCTTACCCTATTAGTACAAAAAAGTGAGAAAATACATTCCAGAATGAATTTCCTGATAGGCAGGTGCAAATTCACCTGAAAAATCACATGTTGAAAGTAGTTATCAGAGATTTGCTGGTAAATTGGGCATAGCACACCGTAACTGACATCTGCATAGACACATGCTGTGTCATTTGCAAATGACAAACACATGACGTAAGCACATGTAGTAGAATATAAGGGAACTATATTTCCCGTGGTTACATCTCCCTCCATAAACCTCCCCAGCACACACACAAGGAAATGAAGATGCAGCGTTAGGAGGGGGGCAGGCCCAAGCTGCCGTCAAGAACGGCTCCATTTGAGAGGAGGCAGAAAGCCCACATTTGAACAAGGATGTGCTTTTACACCATGCTCTCCATCTGCGGAGAGACAAAGAAACCACTTTAAATTTGTGACTATGCTCTCAAAAACACACAGGCAGACAGTTGAGCAGTACAACTGAACAGGCAGTTGGTTCTGGCTGGGGGACACCACTTAATCCAGATTTGCTGTTGAATCACATCACAAGGCAGCAAGGGGTTATCTGACTTAGGGTGGTTAAATACAAAAAGCTTGTGGATGAGAACTGAATTCAAACCTCTTTTGTCTCTTTCCTCTGTTTTGATAAGGTTTCAACTTGAACATCACTGCTTTTTGTCTAAATTATCTTGACCTGCAACAGGTAACACTGAAACCTTGACAGTTTTATCCTTTTGCCAACTTAATACAGGAATTTAAATTTAAAAAAAAAAAAAAAGAAAACAAAACGAAACCAACAAAAAAACCAACCTCGTTTCAAACACCCATGCATCCTCCTCCTCTGACGCCATGCACGTACTGCACCTGTGCATAATCTTTCTCCTGCTGGCCTTCTGCAACAGGTCAACAACAACACAGGCTGCACCTGTTATTCATAAGCTTTTTGTTATCTCTCAGAAGAAGCAAAAGGGCCCAGAGCATGCGTGGGAAGGAAAAAGCTTTGTTTAATTTAATTAAGTTTACTTCTTTCAAGTCTGAGTAAACTCAGCAGAACAACTGGTTAATGAAATCATGAAAGCAGTTCCTTCACCCTGTAAGGGCAAGCACATCATGCTGTGTCGCATTCAGCAGGTTCTTCCAAAAAGCATGTGCAACCTTTATACCGTGGACCAAAATTGTGGTAGAGCAGTATTAAGACCTCTTTTAATGCAAAAAATGACAGCTGTGGAGAAGCGCTATGATTATTTTCAGCACTTTCATCTTGAGGGTTGGCTCCAGATGTTGGTGAATGTTCGTGATAACATTGGAATAAAAGATCTGATTCCAATCCTTAAGCTCATCGCTGGGAGCACTGGTCAACAGGGAAGCAAGCAGGGTGGGCTCTAAGAGACACTCGCACAGATGCTGCCCCAACACAGTGCTGGATCTTGTCCTTACCCACCTGCTCTCACATCCAGAAAGGCTGGAGAAGCAGGAAGACTGCAAGAAGTTTGCCTCTCGGGGCAACACCTGGCTGCTCTTGCTAGGTTAGTCTCTTGTACCTGAAAACACATGTACTGTGCAGGAGCTGGCCTGGGAAACTCCAGCCCCACTCCAGAGCAACTCCATGCCAGTATCTTCTGTGTCTATCTCCCACCTGCTTTTAGGAGATGTCAAATCCTCTCCAAGAGGAGGAAAAGCCCTTCATTTGGACTTCAGACTTTCCCACATGAACAGCTCACATTGCACAGTGCCAACACCTTTAGGTCCCTCAAAGACTTTCCTGGGACCTACATTTACCATCTCATAGGCAGTTTCCCATGTTTCTTTTTATCCCTTATTAAATGTCTTCCATCTAAAGAGCTCACAAAGCTGGAGTCCTTTCTTGCTCTTCCATGTTTTCACCATTCATTTTTCCCTTTCCCATTACTCCAGTCTTTTTTAGTCACTATTTCTCCTCTTTCCATTCAGCCATTCTACTGGCCTCATCCCAAATGACAAAACGGAGTTATTTTGTCATTTTGTTTATCCCCACCTAAGCAGAAGTGTTTCTCCTTCCTTTCTACTCTCTTAACTCATGAAATCAAAATCTTTACTAATCAGGCTGGCATAAACTCAAAATGTCTTCCCATGGTTCCTGTGCCCAGCCTTCCTACCTGGCTAATGAGGAAACTCTCTGATGTTGGTTAAAAGAGTTTGTGCACTACAGAGAGATTTTAAAGGAAAATAAAACCTTCTGACATCACTGGCTAATTACAATTTGCTGCACTAAAATACAACATTGTGGCTATATTGCAGGGCAGGATAAAAGTGTGCACGTATTTTCCTGTGTGCTTCAATATCCTCCTATTGACAGAAGATAGGATGACTTGGCTACAACTGGAGACCAGGAAATTATTTTTGTGATTTCATTAGAGTAATTGACAAAAGCGTTTCCTGTCTACATAAGGTTAACAGATGGCTTGTTAATGTTAAAGCTTCTTTAAACAGAGCTGTCACTAAAAATGATGTGCATGACAACAAAAAAAATATTGATACAGGCTCATTGCAAAATTAAAATGGAGTTTGCATAACCTAAAGCATAGAATAAATAACTGCCACCATTACAACACAGAATATCAAGGTGCATTTTATTTTGAGGTTTCCTTGAAAACTAGATGAAGGGACACAAATCGGCGAAGTGTCAACAACATGAGACTTCAGTTATTATAGGCACAAACATGTAGTCAGTCACGATGCCTACTCCACACGTATGAAGAAACTACCATGGATGTATGAGCGTGTTACATTGAGGCTTGGATTTTAATCCCAGCAGCAACAGAGTATTAATCACATAGAATCTTTAATTTTGGGTAAATATGTTTTCATATAAAAATTCTGAAGTCAAATTCAAGATTGTAGGTTTGTACTCAAACTGATATTATAGACCGAGCAGGATTTTGTTCTCCTTGAGGAAAAACAAGCAGGCGTCAAGCAGGCCCCTTCCCCTCAATACCTAACTAGTTATCAAAACCAGGAGTACGCTGTAGTCTGCTGTGCTCATCTCAGACCAATGTGCAACACAAGCATCAACCCTGTAGGACTGTGCTTTCACATCTCACCTCTGGCAAGTTCAAGACCTGTGCAAGGCAAGGGCATGCAACACCTGAAACAGCCTCACCTCCATCATGAAACGGCTCCCTGATGCCTGAGCCAGCCAGCAAAAACAGAGGGGTGAATAATAATTAAAAAAAATAATAAATAAAAATGAAGCAATACTAGTTTGCCCACCTGCTGTGGTTTTTAAGACCTCACCTTCACCTTAAACTTGTTTCATTTCCACCAGAGCAGGAAAAACTACAAAGGAGATTCAGCTTTGAAAATAGAAAATGTAACCATCATTATACCATTTTGATAGGCTATTCCACCTGCACAAATCTAGAATGCTAACATTGTTACTGATACTTAATACTTTTCTCCTTCAACATCACACTTACTCGCTATTTATCCCCTTTACCATAATTCTCCCTTTTTTTCCCTGTTTTCTTTCTTTCTGCAGTATTCCTTCTTCCTCTCTTCTTTCTCTAGTATTACTGCCATACTTCTCTTCACAGCGCCTTACCACTGTTACCTTTTCAAGCAATTGCACGAGTCTTTGTACAAAATTCAGCTCTCAGACTTTTCTGAGACATCATTAAGACATGCAGCTGACTCCCAAAGACCTGAACTGGAAGAAAGAAAGAAAGCAGAACCCCAGTGGGTTTTCCCTGGGTTTGTTAATTTTCTTCACTATCACGACTCAGAAGCAAACCTTTTCTCTTGGATGTCAGCTCCTTGCATTATACAACCATTTTTTTGGAGAAGAGGTAAATAATTGAATCAGGGAGAAAATCCAAGGAGCAGTATTTCCCATTGCAAAACCTCTGTTGACAGCTACCGGAAATAACCTGGATTATTTTACCAGCCTTGTGATGTCAGGTTCACTTAGCACATGCCTTGTCGGCTCCGACTGAGGGGCACACTAACTGCATGACTGATGCACACGGCTGCGACTGGCGAGCAAACGCACAGCTGCTCACTGCTTTTGTTTGTCTTCACATGAAGGATTTTTGAGAAATTGTATAATATTACAGCAGACTGGTCCTTGCCCCAGGTGTAGTAAGTTCTTCCTTTCTCATTGAGTTTGGCAGAGCACAATTATTTCATCATCATCTATAACAAAAAAAATAACTAAACAGCAAGCGTTAAAAAGGAAAAAACTGATAACATTTAATTTTGAGGGGAAAATAAAGGATATGCTAAGGAACTGCTGTGACCAAGAGATTCTGCTCTAGAACCAAAAGCAAATTCTCAAGTGAAAATGATAACAGAGATACTACTGCTTTTGTAAGTCTCATTAACAGCCAAAATAATTCAAGACTAGTGGGAAAGAGCATGGATTTTCAAAACAAACAAAAACACAGTATCATATCCATACCTTTTCAGACCAGTATCATAAAGTATGAAGACAGCTGAATTACAAATAAAGATTGTAATTTTTTTTTTTTTTTTCAGCCACAGGTAGTTATGATCAATACTAACAACACATAATCTTACAGACAAAGGAATCACCATAGGAGTTAAAAGAAAATATGAACTAAACATGTAATGACAGAAAATTAGAAAGCAAAGTGACTTGAATATGGAGATGTGTAGGAAAAAAAGACTTCCCAGCATATTAGGTTTCATGGTTAATCTACGAGGACAGGTTTGTGATATGAACACAGGGCAAGCATTAGGATACGAAGAGCAGCAAGAAATCTCTTCGCCATCAAGAGGGCAGATAAAGCATTCTAATATCATTGATTTTTCTCCACATAACAAATTTCTTTGGTTTTATGTTTCTTTGCCCCATCAGGAAAAAGTTACTATGCAGTATAAAGAAGCCAAATGTACATAAAACGGGAGTCAAAAGAATGTTAGAATCCTATCTTTGAATGAAATTATTATATGGATCTATTAAGTGTAATTTAAGGCCTTCCAGTCTGACTTCTACCTCAATTTTCTAGGTGTGCTTATGCCACAATTCACATCCAGCTCTGTCTATGCAGGACCGCGCTCCTTCTACTTTAGTTCAATGTTTCAGATACCTGCTTTTTGTTCAGAGCTCTGCACAAAACAGTGACAAGTACTTCTCTTTTTTCCCCAAAGAAGGATGTTACGGAGGTAATCGGATCTTTGGTCTGGAAGAAAGCTGCTTGCCTGCTTGTACAGATAGATATCCATCCTGAATCAACTAGCCCAGAGAGATCTGGCTTGCCACTTGGTGTCAAAGCATGACTAGGAGAGGGAACCAAAAAAAAAAGAAAAAGAAAAAAGAAACCCCCAAACCCAAAACAAAGAAAAAAACCCATCCAGACCCCTAACCCCCCTTCAACAACCCCCCACCCCACCCCCCAAAAAACCCCCAACACCACCAAAAAAAAATAAATATATAGACCCATGATGTTCAGGAAGCACAGGCTAAGGGAGTTCCCTGCTGGCAGGACATCGAAATACATGCACACCATTTCCAAACACATCATTCAGCCACTACCACAAATAGTTTCTTCTGCATCTGAATGCCAAAAACATTGCACATTTACCTTGCATTCAATTTGGCACCAACCTTTTGCTCCTAAAGACAGCGCTGCCCCACCCGTGCAGCACAGACTGCACAAGAGCAGCTGTTTGGTGGGGCAAAGGGGGAATTCAGTCTCCATTTCACGATGTTTATCAAGGATAAAAATTCCCGGCATACTCGAATTATCATTCTGCTGAAGCAAGGCTGACAGACCCATTTCTACAGCTTCTTCTATTGCAGAAGAGTGGGAGAATGGGACCCAGTTAGTTTCCCACTTACTGACATCAGCCATTTTTTCTACCCCATGACAGGCATTAGACATCATCCCACTTAGGCAATAATTATATCAGGGAAATGATATATCTCACCTACTCATTGTAATTAGCGATACCGCATTTAACAATTAATCAGCCAATACTGGACACTTGTGTATTAAATAGAAGTAACAAAATAAAACAACAGATCTCGTCTCAGGTTTTCTGTACATTACATTAAAAAAACTACTGCAAAACTTCAACAACTACAAATTCTGAGACACAAACCAGAAATAATTCTTAACTATGGTGGACTATCATAAAGATACTTATGATTCACCTGGGGACAAACTAAGCTCAGCAAAACATCAACTGGATGAGAGAGACATTAACTTCCAGACCATAAAAATGACTAAGCAAAGAAAGCAAGAGGAAGTTAAAATGAATATCCAATGAAGGGCAACGTATTTTACAGGACACTGACATTATGAAGAGGTTCAATTTTTCTCTTACAAATGACATACTTGAAAGCAACAGACATTTCCAGTGGCTCAGAAAACAAATTTAATGGACACTTAGAATGAAGGAAAGCATACAATTTTGTTTTGTTTTTTTTTAAAGAAAATTTATTACAAATCTTAGGTTTAAGAAAATATCTAAAAACTGTCAAAGTAGTATGAAAAATGCTGTCATCCTATTCACAGTTACCAGTTTTCTCCAATAAGCATAGCATACAAAAACTGATAGAAACCATGGCAATTCTTTTTGGTGACACAAATCAGATATTTGTAATTCTAAATCCCCTGCCAACAACTAAGATGCTGCTGGCAGCCCAACGGAATGATTAAATGGCACTATTTTTGAAAACTGGAAGTTTTGATGAAAAGGCTATATACATATACACATACTGTATTTTATCACATGTACAGGCAACTGAGGGCAAACCAAACATGGCCCAGCACAATACTTAAAGTTTATAAAAACATGGAGAGCCAGGGAATGTGTGTATATGGTACTAAGTTACTCTTTATTGTCTGGTTACTATTTTCTTTTACATCCCAAATCTCTAATAAAGACCAATTATTTTCCACTCTCATTTATATAAAGAGTGAAGCTGATGTGCTGCTATACCGTCTTTTCAGACCCAGAAAATGTTAGCTGCACTGCATGCAGGCAAGTGATCTAAAAATGTTACGCAGTTAAAACATAATATAATTATAAGTGGGGTTTTTAGAAGACTGTAGACTGAATTTACTGCAAGTGACCTAAGTCCTTAAGCTCCCCTAAAAAACCAAGGCTAATGTGGCATTTCTGTCATTCATAGATAATGAACCATATTCTCAAACCCTTTAAAATACACAGGACCTAGAGGCCATCACTCAGAGCTGCAGTGTAGAACATGCTTCAGTGTAAGAAGTGTGAAGATTTTGAAGGAGCAGGATGAAACATTTCTGTTACAATACCTGCTTAAGGTACAGATATGATCTAAAAGAGAGAAAAAAAAACCAACACAAAATCCAAACAACTGTGTAATTTAACTTTGTTTTTATCAGGTGCTTGAAGGTCCTTAGACAGAGGACATCTGGGATTTCCTACTGATCAATCCTCCTTTTGCAACAGCAACTTGGAAGAAACCAGCATCATGTTAAAAAACTACTCAGTGCATTTATTCGTTTTGCTGTTTCAACTTAAGTTGAAAAGCACAGAATCAAGAGTTACTCAAAGAACACTATGCTGCAGAAGAGCAGTTAGAAATCAACAGTCTCTCATCACCACAGCAAACAGGATGGAAGATGCAGAACTGAATTTACAGTAATTTCCTTCCCCATGCAGACCAGATTAACCCTAGATTAATCAGGGCTACCTAGAACAGTTCTTAAAAGCCACCTGTTGGAAGGAGGTTGCCTCGTTCTCCTGCATTTACTGAAAACTTGGTTTCTGAAATACTAATGAAATAGTCAAAAATCTTCATTCCAAAGAAGGAAAGTATTTCATGTACATTCTTAGGCATGAACCTTCAGGCTTGGGAAACGTTTTTCCAGATTGTCAGCAAGTGTCTGATCAGCCTCACGCAGAACTTCAAGGAAACTCTCGACCTGGAAATAAATTGCAAACACACACACACACAAAAAGAAAAAAAAAAAAAAAAGAACAAAACCCCCAAACTTGCATGGAACACAGAACTCTTACGCTTCTTATAGGGGGTCTTTCTACTCCTTTACCTTCCCACCACCAGCAGCCACTGCAAAGAATAATGGAAAATGGTCCACAGTAGATACCTTCCTCCCAAACCGCACAATTTCAGTTGGTCTAACTTTTGAACCATTATCACCTTCCCCAAACTCTTATTTTATTGTTTGAAAGTACACAAAGAAAAGCTCCCTATGAAAAATATTTAGAATAATTATTCTATAAAAGTGTACAGGACAAGTTTTCAGCTAGCATAAAACTGCAGACATCCATTAATTTCAGCATAGTTTGACCCTTATATCAGTTGATGATCTAGGCAAAACTCTGGCTGAAGTAAGCCAGAAGAGACAGAGAGGGTAAGACTGTCTAGAATGGCGTATTACCTGTGTCTGAGCAACTCTGTCCTACCTCTACATCTGATTCTGAAAGGCCTGGCCACCCTAGTAGTATTTTTTCAGCTATGTTAAAGACCTTGTCATATACTCACTGATGCGAAATACAGAGGTAAGAGGTTCTGAAATGCACAGGAACATGTCTGTTCATTTAAATGTCCCTGGTGTAGTCCTTCTAATGTATTTTCCTGGAAAATAAAATGAGAAATATAACTAGCATGTCATGAACAGCTGGTGAAAGAACAAACTCAAAATTGTGCACGCAGTGTCTACAGTATACGCTTCATTCTCAAAAATGGGTTAAACAACCAGAACTTTCAGTTCTCAGAGGATGCCAGACATACCTAATACTAAAAGGTGTGAAAGTTCGCACACCACAAGTCTCTTAATCTGAATGCTCTCATAATAAAGAAGTCCAGCTGAAGTGAGTTTATGTATTGATACTCTTTCCTTTTCTTAAATAAATCGGCTTTCATACAAAAGAAATGGCGACATACACCTAAAGAATCATACAGAATATATCATACAGAAATATCATACAGAATCTTGGCCCTGAAGGCATACAGCTCAGAAAACCTGTGTCTCTGCCATCTAACACACATGTTGCTACTCACTTTCTGATTGATTCTCTAATGAATTTACAGTATGCAACTTCACTTGCCCAGAAAAATGCCCACACGACCAGTAACATCGTTTCTCTTATCTACCCTGCAGAAATCCCACTTAGAATTGTTTCTTCTTACCTTGGTCAGTTCTGGAAGCATATTGGAAAGTAATTCACAGCAAATATCCTTCAAAATTTTTAAATGGAAATCTTCCTCGTTTAGATCAGCCCTTCCAGTCTCTTGTTGTTCAGACTCCTTTGAGTTATCAACACATCTCTTCCCACAGCTCTCCATGTATTGTAAGATACGAATCAAGCTCCCAATCAGAGGCATATCTAATATAAAGCAACAAGAAAATGGAAGTTTAACACTGAAAGTTTTTCCCCATCCTTTCAAGGCATTAGAATTTTGAAACACATCACAAGATTTTATACAAAAGCTATAGGAACCTATATTCTGACAGTGTTGTGTTTTATCAATAACTGGCTTAAAGAAGCAAGTGGAAATGTAGTAGAAACCCCAAACCATGTTTTCTGCGAGCTAACCTGTATCTATAAAAAGTATATGCCAGTGGTAAGGAATATGAGAAGGAAAATGTCTCTAGGAGTAACTCAGAGAGGCTAGTATGTTAAATTTGCATCCAGATAATCCGATCTGATAAACCAAACCAACAAAATGTCTTTCTGCTGCAGATGACCCTGACTCGCGTTCCCAAGATAGGCTTTTAATTCTAAAGACTTGTCAACGGATTGAAAAGCAACAAGTGATGAAGATGGGTTTAAGTAAGTGCAGAATCTCCCTCTACTAAAAAAAATTACTATCAAGACATCATATTTTAGCAAAGATGAATTCTGCAATTTTCATTAATTTACCCAATGGAGAAGACCGAACAGAATCTGCGGATTCTATTACTGTAACTCTTCAGAGATATCCAGTAACCAAACTTTGAGGTAGCTGTGATGTTTAGTCACTGGTAAAGAGCCCTTCTGTACTCAAACATGTAACTAATTCTGTGTTCTGAACTGATCTCTAGTAAACGGTAATAAATTAACCACCTTTCATCCCACATACATAAAGTCAATTGTGAAAATAACTTTAAAAGAAAAAAAGAACAGAAAAAAGCAAGACTTGCTTTTCCTCATCTTGGTGTATTCTTGTTCTGTCTGTGAAGCAAACATAGCAGACAGCACAGACAAAATAGAGGCCAATACAGTCTTCTGCTCCTGCACAATGATTGGTGGATCATCTGGCTGGCAAAGTTCATGGCAAACGAGGTCATAAAGCAAACTCCAAGTCTCTTTTCCCCCATCAGGAGCCTGCACTTGAGAAAGAAAGAAAGAGAACCCACTAACCCATCAAATTTAATCTAGGTACATGAATTATTTTTCTCCACATTAAATATCTGATGATCTAGAAGTTACTGTCATTCTTGATCCTATCATATGTAGCAATTCAAGTGTCTTACCAATAGCCTGAATACCCTCATCCACTGTGGTCAGGAGCTGCAAAATATGCATATAAACATCAAGTCCTTCTGGATTATCTGATCTACACAGAACAAACACAAAACAAAGACAAATTAAAGATCTGATTACTGAGTTTATACTCTGTGTGTTTTCTTTGCTAACAAACTAGTTGACTCATTTCAAATGGTAAGTACGGGGAACTGTATTCTAGTGATCCGTCAAACTATGCAGCTCCCACTGAAATCAAGATAGAATCATAGAATGGTTTAGGTTGGAAGGGACCTTCAAGATCATCTAGTTCCAACCCCCCTGTCACAGGCAAGGACACCTCCCACTAAGATGTTCAGACACGGGCCTTAACAAGGTTATAAAGTCTCCCCAGCCATGAAACCAAAAAGAAATTTCACATACCGGACTTGTTTAGCTGCTTCAAGTATACAAGGCACAATCTTAAAATCTGGAAGTTCTTCAGGGGAATCATCTACAGACGGTCCCACAGACCGACAAGTGCCATTTTTAATCCAGTTTAACATTAGTTCTTCATCTAGATCAAATAGTTTGTCCACCACTTCACCCACTTTTACCAGCAATTCCACTGCACAACAGAGAATGTATAAATTTCAACAAGACTAAAAACAACGAACAAAAATTAGTTCACAAAATGCAAATTCATAAAAGCATTCACAGTAAGTTCGGTGCTAAAATATATTAGTTTTGTTCATGACCTACTAATGGTTGCTATGTTGATCTCCTTTTTGTGGCACAGATCAGGTGAAGAGTTGGATAGAGACTGTTGAAAAGCCCACAGACACCTTCTACCTTACCATGCCATTTATAAAGCAGGCACTTTATTCTGCAAAGAGACTTCAGGTTCCTGAAAAATCACAACTTCTGCGTCTGAAATAAGACTTTCCAAGATTCGTCCCTAAATATGCAGTTTTCTGCTAACCTTAAACCTGCCAATCTGCATTTTACTTCAGTAGATCTGTGATTTAAATTGGACAGAGCAGGATTTCTGAGCATTGTCATTAAAAAAAAAACAAACAACCCCAAACTGAAAAAGCTAAATTCATTAGGATTCCTAGACAAATGACAACTGCTGTTACAACTGAGCTGAATGTGAAAAATAAATGCTATTCAAAATATTTCCATGATTAGGTGCTTAGTGTGGTTTTTGCTACGTTAGTGCTAAGAGAGATTTGTGTACCACTGACTGCACACCCAAAGCCTGTGCAGTATTCTGCTGCCATTCGGAGTACTGAACCACTCCTCCAGTTCACATTCCTCACGTACAGTAGTTTTAAAAACAGAAAATACGTATGTGATTTGAAAAAAAATTTTGAATGAGGTCTTATTTCAAGGACCAAAAATGACATATGTATATCCTTGAATGAGGACTATGTCCTTTCCTTTACTGTGCCAAATAACAATTTCTTCTATTAGACTTATTTTTATTCCCCCATAGAGCTTTCTTCTTCATCTATGGGTCCTATTCTGGTTGGTTTTCCATGTATTTATAAACCTGCAAAGGCAGGACAAGCTTATTTTGGTGTCCTTTGAATTCATGAGGTTTATTTTAAAGAAAATCTGTACTCCCAATTGAAAATATTTGTTGTTGAAACTGCATACTTCAGTTCTTACTTTTTTCTGCAAACACCCACTAATTCCCAGCTTGTTTTGGCAACTTACCATTTGTAGAGCTGGACATGATAAAACACACACAGTCATACACAGAAGGGTTTTCTCGGATTCTCTCAACCCAGACACTGGCCACCTCAGGCTGGGAGAGGCAAGTTAACAACAACCTAGACAAGAATTGCCCGTTTAACAGATTAGAAGCCAATTCACTGATTTTAGCTGTACAACTGTATATAGTCTTAGTGTAAACTAATGAGAACGATGTGACAGAAACCGGAATCTAGCTTACAGCAAATCAATCCCAGAACAATGTGGAAATGACAGAAAGACAGGATGAGAGGATAATAAAATAGTGAGCCCACTTCTCAATTTTCTTCCCAGGCCTCAGAACATATCAGAACTACATTAATGATACGTTAATTTCTGAGATGTCCTACCTGCTTGTTTCCAGAAGAGTTGGAGAGTCTGAGTCGCACAAACGTTGCAGTAACACTTGACTTTAAGGAGAAAACGTAAGATTAGATTAATAAATCATAGAATCGTAGAATGGTTTGGGTTGCAAGCGACCTTTAAAGGTCATCTAGTCCAACCTCCCTGCAGCGAGCACAGACATCTTCAACTAGATCAGGTTGCTCAAAGCCCCATCCAACCTGACTTTGAATGTTTCCAGGGATGGGGCATCTACCACCTCTCTGGGCAACCTGGTCCAGTGTTTCACCACCCTCATTGTAAAAAATTTCTTCCTTCTCTCTAGTCTGAATCTATCCTCTTTTAGTTTAAAACCATTACCTTTTGTCCTATCACTAGAGGCCCTACTAAAAAATCTGTCCCCATCTTTCTTATAAGCCCCCTTTAAATATTGAAAGGCCACAATAAGGTCTCCCTGGAGCCTTCTGTTCTCCAGACTACACAACCCCAACTCTCTCAGCCTGTCCTCATAGGGCAGGTGCTCAAGCCCTCTGATCATTTTTGTGGCCCTCCTCTGGACTTGCTCCAACACATCCATGTCTTTCCTGTGTGGAGGGCTGCAGAGCTGGACACAGTACTCCAGGTGGGGTCTCATGAGAGCAGAGGGGCAGAATCACTTCCCTTGACCTGCTGGCCATGCTTCTTTTGATGCAGCCCAGGATATGGTTGGCTTTCTGGGCTGCAAGTGCACGTTGCCAGCTCATGTCCAGTTTTTCATCCACCAGTACCCCCAAGTCCTTCTTGGCAGGGCTGCTCTCAATCCCTTCATCCCCCAGCCTGTATCGATACTGGGGGTTGCCCCAACCCAGGTGCAGGACCCTGCACTTGGCCTGGTTGAACCTCATGAGGTCCACATGGGCACACTTCTTGAGCCTGTCCAGATCCCTCTGGATGGCATCCCATCCTTCAGGCGTGTCAACCGCACCACTCAGCTTGGAGTCATCTGCAAATCTGCTGAGGGTGCACTCAATCCCACTGTCTATGTCATTGATGAAGACAGTAAACAGTACTGGTCCCAGTACGGACCCCTGAGAGACACACTCATCACTGATCTCCATCTGGACATTGAGCCATTGACCACCCAACCAATTCTTCATCCACCGAACAGTCCACCTATCAAATCCATATCTCTGCAATTTAGACTCCAATAAAAACTATCTTTGTTTAAAAAAAATAGTTATAAAAACATTAATTTCATAGCTGCAGCCATGTCCAAGATTAAAACCAGCTTTGCCTGTCTGTGCATGCATTACCAATGTTTCAAGGTTGCCAAACTTAGAAATTAAAGATTCAACAGCTTGACTGGTGATTAAAAACAAACAAAAAAACCCCAGTGGTCTGTATCGTCTTTTTTCTTCACTGAACACTTACCACACAACTATGGTCAGCCAAAAAGGTGTGAATGAAGATGAGGCATGGCAGGCAAATTTAGTTCCTCCTGTAACATTGTGACAGTGTGTTTCCCCTCCTGCCCTGACCTGACCTTTCCCGGTAACCCCACTCGAGCAACAATCACCAGTGGCAGTCATGATGGATGCGTCTGGTCAAAGTGGATTCAGGAGAGACAGATAATGACACAATAGCCAAGGGCTGATTTCAATGCGCCCACCTCACCACAGTGCTGGTCAATGTCTGACTCAAGCCAAAATTGGAAGAAACTAACATCTACAGTCAGCATGCAAATATGACTATAAGTCAATCATCTCACCCCATACATAGTGAGTAGCCCAAGAGCTCTTTGAGCTCTCCTACATGGCAGCAGCCGGCACGCCAGGATGTCCCCTTGAGTAGGGACGCCTCTCAAGGTTACTCCTTGAGGTTGAGAGATTCCTTGCCACCTCCGTGACTAATAGCATGCTAAACTTTGAAGCTTCACTAAGATCATATCTTAGATTGATTGTGCACATATAATCCTTTAGACATAAACTGTTGACCAAGTCTGGGACTAGGACTGGATCCAACCACACCTAGACTCCTCTCTGAGGAGTTCAGAAAGCAAGGGAGTCCTCTCTGAAGCTCGTGACTTAGTAGGAAGGTCTCCCTGACAGTTTTGTCTGACCCTGCCCTCTATGCAGTAAATAAGTGTACCTTGCCATCAAATCTTGTTAAACCACTGTCGCATTTACTAACAAACTGTTAAATTGCTGTTTCATACCAATAAATATATTGCTGCTTCTCTCTTATGAGTAAAGCGCATCACTCCATCCGTGACAAATACATATTTCACAATTGCGAGTCCAGAAAAGCAGTACTCCTGCATGCATAAAGCACATATACACTTACCCGAGATTCTCATCTTTACTAATGGACATGCATATGTCTTGGAAACAAGCCATATTTCCTAATATTCCCACACAGATTTCCTGAAAAGTCAAAACACAATATAATGAAGGAACTGCAACATAGTTCACAGGTTTATTTCCATAGCCATAAGACAAAAGTAAGAAAGGTTCAAAGATGTTTTCCAGTTTGATTTCCAAGTTTTTACGACACACCAATTTCAAGACAGAGTTACAGATTTTTTTCTACGGGATGCTATTACACTAGCCTAGAATACACTCATGACAGGTACTATTCAGATATTTCAGTGTTAAGGTGTTCTATAAAAGCAAATATATCTTTAAATCAACTTTGCTTGCATATCCTAGGTATACTGTTTTGAAGCTAATCTGGAATCCCTATTATTAAAGCAATAGAGTCCTAAGAACAAAAATACCACCTTGCGAGTGCAACCCTCTCAGATACTCACTTCCTCCCAAAAGAAAGGAGTCTTAATACAAGAGCCTTTCCAGCAAAGCCCATTTTCTGACTGCAGAGATTTAAAAAAACAACAAAAAATAAAAACAAACAAACAAACAAAGCCAAAACAAAAGCAGTGCATCCCATTAGGATATTAATGCCTAGACAATCATTAAAAGGATGCACACTCCTATGAAGGGGACTGTGAGAGCTCTGAAACACCTGCGACTGACTGGTGCGAACACAGAAAGTCTTGGGAATCTCTCACTTTCAGCAACTTTAAGTTGGAAATCAACCCCCACCACTCAAGGTTATCTTTTTTATTAACATCCTATTACCTCTGCTAAATTATGGCAGACACTCTAGCAGCCACTATTTCAAGAAAGTGGCCGTGACAGCCAATTTGCACTGACTTCCAAATTTTGGTTCTACTTTCAAAAGACAAAGTACTGAACTTTCAAAGCTTTATGTGTCTCTACTCATCCCTGAAGTACAGCTTCTGATAACTTCAGAGAAACGGGAGTTATACCAACCCTGAATACCTTTCAAAACCCTGTCTTGAATCCTAAATGCCGGTGCACTGTGCAAGCTGCAAAACAATGGCATCAAAACAAAAGGGGAAGAAAAAGAAAATGCATTAAGTACTGGTGTCCAACAGCTCCTAGCCATTAACATTACTTTTATAGGTCTGACTAAATAAATGCATGACCATTTCTGTTCAATAATCATGAAACAAGTAATAAGAAAACAACGCCAGTGGTATTTGGTTTGCATGGCAAGGTTATGGTAGTGGGGGGGGCTGCGGAAGTAGCTTCTGTGAGAAGAAGCCAGACGTTTCCCCCATGTCGAAAAGAGCCAATGCCAGCCGGCTCCAAGACAGACCCACCACTGGCCAAAACTGAGCCAATCAGCAGTGGTGGTGGCACTTCTGTGATAACATATTTAAGAAGGGGAAAAAACTGCTGCACAACAGCAGCTGGAAGAGAGGAGTAAGAATATGTGAGAGCAACAACTCTGCAGACACCAAGGTCAGTGAAGAAGGAGGGGGAGGAGGTGCTCCAGGTGCCAGAACACAGATTCCCCTACAGCCTGTGGTGAAGACCATGGTGAGGCAGGCTGTCCCCCTGCAGCCCATGGAGGTTAACAGTGGAGCAGATATCCACCTACAGCCTGTGGAGCACCCCACCGCCAGAGCAGGTGGATGCCCAAAGGAAGCTGTGACTCTGTGGGAAGGCCGCACTGGAGCAGGCTCCTGGCAAGACCTGTGGACTCGTGGAGAGGAAACCACATTGGAGCAAGTTTGCTGGCAGGACCTGTTACCCTGTGGGGGACCCGTGCTGAAACAGCCTATTTCTGAAGGACTGCACCCCGTCAAAATGACCCATGCTGGAGCAGACCTTGAAGAAATGCAGCCCATGGAAAGGACCCACATTAGAGAAGCTCGTGAAGGACTATCTCCTGTGGGAGGGACCCCACGCTGGAGCAGGGGAAGAGTGCGGGGAGGAAGGAGCGGCAGAGGCAACGCGTGATGAACTGACTACAGCCCCCATTCCCTGTCCCCCTGCGCTGCTTGGGAGGAGGAGGTAGAGAACTCAGGAGTAAAGTTAAGCCTAGGAAGAAGGGAGAGGTGGGGAGAAGGTGTTTTAAGATTTGAGTTTTATTTATTATCCTACTCTGATTTGATTGGTAATAAATTAAACTGATTTCCCCAAGACGAGTCTGTTTTGCCCGTGACAGGAATTGGTGAATGATCCCTCCCTGTCCCTATCTCGACCCACAAGTCTTTTGTTGTATTTTCTCTCCCCTATCCAGTTGAGCAAGGGGAGTGATAGAGCAGCTCTGGTGGGCATGTGGCATCCAGCCAAGGTCAACCCACCACAGCCAGTCTTTACTGTTTTTTATAACAAGCCTTAAATCTAGGTTTGATAAACATAGTCCTTCATCAATAATGACATATACCATCTTCAGCATCACTGAAATACTTACTGATTAGACCATATTAAAAACACTGCGGAAAGGCATTTTAAAATTTGATTTTGTGTTTTGTCCTTATTCCCCTAACCTATTCAAACATGCAACAGGAGGAGGAGGGAGGCATGTGCAAATGCATGTACAGAGCTACCTACTATTGCTGTTAATATGGGACAGCTTTTTGACAGCCCATACTTACAGTGAGCCGAGGACATTTTGACTTGGCAAAAACTCCCATGAATATATCAGGGGCATTGAACTCCTGAAGAAATAAAGCAACATCCTGTGGAGAAAGTGAACAGAGAAGTAAATAGACTTCTACAATTTCCAAACATAAAATCAAACCTTTTCTCACAGCACAAGGACTGGATCAAAGAGATGTCAAACCTACTACAAGAGAACAGTTATTTCTCAACAGTTAATACCCATAATCCTTGCTTTTTAATGACAGAGAAAACTATGCTTACTAGCAGGATGCATTACAATTGCTAGAGGAAAATAAGCCTATTTAGAGATGGCATCAATATTGTCTCCATAATTAAACTGCTGAATATAGAGGCTATGCACCCAAGTTAATTTCAGCTACAGCTAAGGTACTGTCTTCTAATAACTCCGAGCTCAGGTTCAATCCCTGCACATGGTACAGAAAACAAACAGCCGTGAATATGGCCTCATTTATGCCAGCTGACCCTAAGCAATCGCACCACATGATCCATTAGACACCTGGGGGAAGGTTTGGCAGACCACTTTGTTTCTTTAACATTTACACACAGCTCTACTTTATACCGTTGAACAGCAGCACAGCATCCAGCAGCTAGGATGCAACAGAAGGCCTGCTTTTGCAAACTAGTGCTGGGCCTAAGAGTGGACACAAAGTACTTGCTCATCTTGAAAAGCTGCCCTCACGATGAGCCTGCTTGATGCCAATTCACCACACCTGCTCTGCCTAATGACTCACAGGACACTGTCAGCCAAACCAGAGAATAAGTAATACTGTCAAAATCAGAAAGCTGACCGAGCCCGTTTAACTCTGTGTCTTCTCCCACTTCCAGAAGGATTCTGCCTGAACACACTCAGCAACAGAAACAGGACAGAAGCTGCCCGTAGCTGTGAACCACCCTCGAGGTCTGACTCCCCCACATCGCTCCTACCTCGTCCATCGACATGTCCCACACTTTGCAGATATCATTCTCCATCTCTTCGTCCAGCTCTGTGTGGATTCCCTCGGGGCTCACGGTGGGCTCCGTCTTCTCGGGGCTAATGACCTGAGAGCAAACGGGGCGGGCGGGGGGGAGGGGGGAGGCGGCACACGGGGGTACGGCGGTACGTGAGCTACGACCGAGAATCGCCATGAAACGCTAACAACGACCTATCGCTTCAGCCACAGTTTTAAAAAACCCACACGTAACCGGGAAACCGGTGTGTCGTGTGTCTCCCCCCCCGGTAACGGTCGCACCGGGCCCGCCAGCCTCCCCCCTCACGGCGCCCCCGCTCCCCCAGGCCCGCACCTCGATGAGGCGGGTGAGAATGCTGAACAGCCAGTGCTTGCTGTACACCGTGTTCCCCACCGCGTCGCCCTCCTCCTCCGCCTCACTGGAGGGCGGCGACGGGTTACGGTCCATGGCGGCCCGGCACCGCCGCCTCAACTGCGCCGGCGCCAACGACGCAGAGGCGGCCAGAGCGGCGCCCAGGCGGCGCCCCACAGCGCCCCCTGACGGGCCGAGGCGCCGGAGGCCACCGCCCAATGGCTACCGTACGCCGTCGCCCGCGGCCGGCCGTCGCGCCGGGCCCCGACTGCCCCCCGCCCTCGCCCCGCGGCGGAAAGCAGCCCCCGGGCTCCCAGGGCAGCCGAGGGGCCAGGGGAGCCTCCCGCCCTTTGGCAGCGCCGGTGGCCCCCGCGATGCCCTGAGGGAGCGCTTCCCTCGAAGGCGGCGCGGAGACTTCAGTTGCCCGCCCCAGCAGGAAAGCCAGCGGCGAGGGGGAGCAGTTTTCGGGAGAGTGTCTTTATTCGGCTGCACAGAAGTGTAACAGGGGCGCACAGATGGCAACCCGGCGGGCAGCGCTAGTATTTGCTGGGAAGGCCTGCAGGTCTGTAGCGGTTGGGATCCCCGCCGTTTCTGCCCCACTCGTTCGCCTCTTGGTCAGCCCGGGTGTCTTCTGCACCTCGGCCGCTCACGTCGCTTTGCCATTTTTCCCGGGCGTCACTAGCAGGAAGAAAAAAGGCCACCTGAACCAACCAGCGTTTAACTCCACTTTGTGTTGATTTCCTCACTCGTGTAGAACTAGCTTTTCCACAGGACCTCTCAAAGTGAGATGCAAGCACATATTCAGTCCTTGTCTGACAGCCACAGTTACGTTAGGAAACAAACCAGCAAGGAAAGAGAGTTCCTTACTAAGAAGATAATTCTTATAGGAAGAAATTCTTATAGTTCCTTATGGGAAGAAATTCTTTACTGTGAGGGTGGTGAGACACTGGAACAGGTTGCCCAGGGAAGCTGTGGAGGCCCCATCCCTGGAAGTGTTCAAGGCCAGGCTGGATGGGGCTTTGAGCAATCTCGTCTAGTGGGAGGTGTCCTTGCTCATGGCAGGGGGGTTGGAACTAGATGACCATTCTCTGATTCTATCACCAGAAATGCAGAGATAAGGAATCTGCCATCTCGGGAGCACAAGAAGAAAGGCTTGTGCTCATGTGGGAGGAGAGGCACCATTCCTATAGAGACAGGCTGTTCAGGCATTAACTGCTTCCCCTCCGCTGTTGTCCTAGGTCAAAAGCTGAGTACAAGTCAAAAAGGACTTCACTCTAACTGGAATGCCTGGTTCCCTAGTAACTCGCTGTTAACAAGCCAAATATGCTCCATTACCTGATCACTTTGGCTGCCCAAGCACCACCAGGCCCTCTTTGGGCAGCATCATAATTCCCACGAGCATGGAAATATTTGTCGGCACCTTTATAATTTGCCTCGCGCATGTCCTGGTATGCTCTGAACATATCCCATGCCCCTAAAGAAAGCAGAGAAACAGAGATTATGTTGACTTTGAAGAGTCATCCCAGAAACAGTTAAGTACCATTTCAGCCAGGAGCTGAATAGCCCAAGGAGCAGTAACACAGAGAGGCACTTCTCCACATCAGCCTTTGCATAGCGGTGTGCCCACAGAAAGGGCCTGCGGGGGTTGATCAAGGCCCTCTTTCAGCAGCAAAAACAGTGGGGTCCCTCATGTGGAGCTGTGGACCTCCCAGCTCTGAGGACTTTGTCCATTGACTGCTGCTAAGCTGTGCTTGGGGAGGGGGCTCCTGAGAGAAAGGCCCATGGTAACAGCAGCTTACCTCCCGCTGCATCCCAGGCAAATCGTCCAGCTTCGAATATTGGTGACATGTCAGCACTTCCACACAGAAGAGAGAGCAACACGAGGCAGAGAAAGAGCCTCATGGTTCCTGGCCCAAGCCTGACACGGAGCTGTGAGACAATCGGAGAGATGAGCAGTTCTGGAGCATCTTTGAGAGACTGCTGACATAGCATCCATCACACCCACAGCTGTGTCCAGGCAGCTGCCCCAGCACTGATGGCTAGCCCAGGAACCTGCTTCTCCCCCTACAAGGACTGATGCCCTCTGTGCGACCACAAGCTCAGCTAAGGACTCCACAACAGAGGCAGATGGACATGAGAAACTTGCATTTTAGCATTCCCTGCTGCTCTCATCGTGAGTACAGAGAAGCTCTGCAGTCTAAAGCATTAGTCCTGTTCCCAAATACCAGATGGAAACACTGCATACAGCTCACAAATTCAGAGTATCACTCACCAGTGCAGAAAGGCAAAGCCAAAGGAGATGGAGCTCGTCTTGTGTGCTCTCAGACTCAGAGAGTGTATTTATAAGCAATTCAAACCCCTCGAAAGAGGAAACTGGAAAGGATACCATGGCTGGGAAATCCCCTCCCCCCTCCACTTCCAACACAGAAATCATTACGGTAAGTCTGTCCTTGTCCTTACTGAAAGTTCGTAGCTCCTCTTACACAATTTTTTTAGAAAGTATGTGGTGCTTCTTCAGCCATCCACAGGACTATTTGCTCCTCATAACAAGCAGGCTGACAAACTGCCTCAAAGTGTGCTAGAAGCGTTACAGTTGGCTTAAGGGTGACACTTTTGTTTGGGCCTTGTGCTGGGGAGAGCTTGGGGGAGAAGGTGCCTGATCATCTGTACTGTACGTTGAAGCACAAGGTTGGGTCTGTGCCTGTGTACAGGGAACAGTCAGCTGTGTTACCAGAATGGCTGCAGGAACTGCTAAGTGAAATGCCCATGTGTGCTGGAATGACAAGATGGATCCCAGAGCTGATAGAATGGAAGATGTGAAGTGTTGCTCTTAACTCCATTCCAAAGCAAACCACATACATCTATGTACCCACTGATAATGCTTTAAGATAGCACACACACGCCACCCTAAGGCAGGCCTGACTGATTTGTCCTGCCTTTGCATGCTCTCACAGATCCTTCTCCAGGCACTTCCAGCCATCCTGCTGCAACACCAGCTCAGTGGGGCTCAAGTGGGCTAAACTAAGGAGAGCTTTTAATGCAGCAGTAAACATTTTACCTAAGGAGAATTTCAGATCCATACAGCCACAGCTCTGCTAGATTTTAAGACTGATACATTAACTGTCAGGCCCGATTGGCATGGTTCACAGTTTGAGTACCCACCTTGCTCTCTCTGCTTACGAGCCTGCTTGCTGCCCTTGGTCAACTGACACAACTGTTTCCCCTGCAGAAAGCTCTGGGTTTGAGTGCAGCTGCACTGTAGAATCAATGTGCAGAATGTCTCCCCGTTGTGTGGTCTCATACATGGCTTAACAAGTCTAAGAGAGCTTCTTTAAATTCTCTGCAGAAGTACATGTAGTTGCCCCATTCACAACTCTGTCACTTTAAACAATTAGCCACTGGAGCTGGAGGGCAGAGGCATGAGGTAGAAGAGGTACAATAACAAACTGAGCTAATAAAGTGCTAGCAGCTAAATTCCTTGGGCATTGCTGGACTTCATACAAGAATTTAGCTTGAGGGAAGAAGAGACATCTTCCACAGACAGGCCTGGAGCGGCAGGACAGATGTTCTCTAGTACACTGTATCTCTGAATGGAACAGTTTCAGATGAGAATCTAAACCCTAATCCAATGGACAAGGAAACCTTGCAAAACGTAGAAGGCCAGACATATAATTTTGTCCTCTGCCACCCATGAACAAAATGCTTAGCAGTGTAACAGCTCGGTTACTGCAGAGACTGGAGTGCTGTGTTTGCTGCAACTCTGTTCACGTCCTAGTGACGACTTATGCCCTCACAATACACGCCAGCTCAAGTGCCTTCTCTGCTGGCTGCAAGTAGCCCTATCTGTCACCTTTTTGGTTTTGATTAAAAAAAACCCCAACCAACCAACCAAAAAAACCTGGGAAATTGTTCCTGCAAGTTGGGGTATAGGCTCACTAATGCATGTGCCATTTTGCCCAGGGACCTAGAACACAGCATTGCCTTCAAAACTGACTTAAGGAACTTTTCCCTACAAGAGCTCAAATATTTTTGGACCATAGAGGGTGTTTCTGAGTCTTCCAATGTGATCTGATATGTTTCATGTTCTCTCCAGAGAGCACAAAAACAAGGACAATTGCAAGAAGGCAGGTCCTGGAGGGGACCTTTAGAAGATTTCGGGTTGCATCCCCTTGACTTGTCTCCCACAAGGTGGGCAGCAGCAGTGACAATAATGCTGGAGCTCCCTACAGTAATTGAGATAAAACACCAGCTTTGTGTTCCAGCAGGTAACAGCCTGGCCACTGCTTTCCCGTATCCTCTTGGCCTGCTTTCTGGGTCACAGCCCTTGGCCCACAGAAACAAGCTGCAGCCAAAACTGTTGCTTTTGCAACAGAAATCGGAAAGCTGCCTCTGAGCATGGAGAAGGGTTTGAATAGAATATTTCTTTCTGGCCTAGCACTAAAACACGTGCCACGTGTGCTCACTGGGTAAACATAACACATATAGGGGCCCCTGGGAGACCGTTTTCTGGGTTTACATTCTGATATAGTTAAGATAAAAAGCAACCTCAAACTGTTCGCCCTTTAATTCTAAGTATCTATAAATGCAAGCTACATTCTGCAAACATTCTGCAATGTAGGCATTTTGCAATCTAAGTAAGTCCCAGATTGAGAAAGGGGACAAGGTGAATTCCCAGCTCAGGCACAATAATAGATGCAGTTATTCCTTATTCTGGGAAGTAATAGCACCTTATCTAAGTTTACACTGGCAATAATTCACTTCAGGAGCTTTACCACGCTGCTGTATGGAATATTTACTAGCATTGGCCTCAGGCTTACAGATGTGTAGAACGACTGCAAACTTGACCCCTCTTCAAGAAACAGATTGCATACGCAGAGGTTTATCTTAAATAAAATTTATTTCCCCATAGGTTTTGATGAGGATTCTAACAGTGAAATAATGTTTTGAGGCAGGTACGAGACTTTTTTTTGGGGGGGGGGGGGGGGGGGGGGGGGGGGGGGGGGGGGC
>VFFE01007048.1:376305-397794 GCA_008921705.1 Burhinus oedicnemus
GGACGGGACGGACGGGGGGGACGGACCACCACCACAGCTTCCATTTAAAGTTGCTCCAGGCAAAGACCCCTTTATTCATCTCTGCTTTTCAAGGGTCCCCTCTACCAACAGTCAGTCGCCAAACCCAAAGTTGAGCTGCAGCTCATCTGCTCCAGCGCAGGCTGGCTTAAACTGTCAGTGGTGTATGCTTAGCTGGCTGCCAAGAGCTGGTAGGGACTGCAGCTTTAGCATGAGGGCATTGCTCTGTACAATTGTAACTTCTAAACAAAAGACCGTTTCATTTCACAGTCCCTTCACCTTACCCATATGAGATGAAAATATGCGTATCAAGAATAGGAAACGGTGATTTTCCAACTCTTCTTCAGAGAGTAAATTCTTACTCCTTATTGACGGCCAAGTTAGTTGAAATCATCAACACAAGCTCACTTTAGACACCAAATCTGAACAAACGCTTCCCATTATGCTAGCTACAAGACTGTTCTGACACAAAATTAAAAAAAACGCTCTGAATGGAAAGTTATGATTTATTGTAAAAAATAAAACAAAAAAGTCCCAACCTTCAAAGTTAACCAAGTGTACAAAAACCCCACTGAAGAAAGAGACTGCTGTGTATACAAAATACACAGAGCAAATAAAGTGGAATCGTTACATACAGAAATAAGCCAGGTACATTCTTGGAAAGCCAGCCAATTTCCTCTAAGGGCAATACAAGTACTCAGCTAAAGCTGTACTACATTCGCACACTGTATGAAACGGAGTTAGTTAAGCACAACAGCCAGTTGAGGTAGCAGCATGCTCATCTGGCAGCTAAGAGAACTAGCACCAACATCATCTGATTTGTGTAACCTCACCACACGCTGCAGGTGCCTGGCTCCTATTCCAAGTCTTCCTGTAAGAGCATGGGGTACACTACAGGCTTGGGGAAGAGCGGCTGGAAAGCTGCCCGGGAGAAAAGGACCTGGAGGTGTTGGTCGACAGCCAGCTGAGTATGAGCCAGCAGTGTGCCCAGGGGGCCAAGAAGGTCAATAGCATCCTGGCTTGTATTAGAAACAGTGTGGCTAGCAAGATTAGGGAAGTGATCATCCCTGTACTCGGCCGGCATGAGGCCCCACCTCAAATACTGTGTTCAGTTTTGGGCCCCTTGCTACAAGACAGACATTGAGGTGCTGGAGTGCGTCCTAAGAGCAACAAAGTTAGTGAAAGGTCTAGAGAACAAGTCTTACGAGGAGCGGCTGAGGGAACTGGGGATTGTTCAGCCTGGAGAAGAGGAGGCTGAGGGGAGACCTTATCACTCTCTACAACTACCTGAAAGGAGGTTTTAGTAAAGTGGGTGTTGGTCTCTTTTCTCAAGTAACAGGACAAGAAAAAATGGCCTCAAGTTGCGCCAGGGGAGGTTTAGATTGGATATTAGGAAAAATTTCTTCACAGAAAGGGTTATTAAGCACTGGACCAGGCTGCCCAGGGAAGCGATGGAGTGACCATCCCTGGAGATATTTAAAAGACATGTAGATGTAGCATTTTGGGACATTGTTTAATAGTGGACTTGGCAGTGTTACATTAATGGTTGGACTCTATGATCATAAGGGTGTTTTCCAACCTAAATAACTCTATGATTCTAATTCCACTGACATTCCAGGTTTGCTGAAACATCTCAACTGATGTCTATAGTCATGTTGCACAAATAGAGATGAACAATTTAGATATGTCATGCTTATAGTTTAACAGCGAGTTCATTTAAGAAGTTCTTCTGTTAATCAGCATTCTTAACCATTAATCCACTCCTGAAAAATATCTGCCTCCTGTTTTAAGACTTGGCTCAATTAATGCATTTCACATGGGCAAGACCAGTCCATATAAATTAAGAGGAAAAAAAAAAAGGTATCATAAAAAGCACTTCTACAGTAACTTGAAAAACTCAATGTCATTTACAGGAAAATTAAACAAATATGGGCTTAGGTATTTCCACGGACTAGCTTCTCATGTTTGCAAACAAAAAATTTTATACACCATAATTTAATACTTAGGGGCTCATATCCTTAACACTTAAGTCATATAGACTTGGAAAATAAATTCAGGAATTTTCTTCTCAGGAATATGTGAGCTTAATTTCAAGATAAATACTAGATTGTTTTGATTTAAGTTCTAGAGTTCAAAACTCATCTCCAAAGGATTAAGGAAGAACTGTCAACAGTTCTCAGTCAGATACCTGCCAGATGGAGACCGGCTCAATACAACTGAACTCTTAGACATGAGTTCATTTCTTTAAGAGCCTGTTAAGTTTAAGAGGCACTTTAATATAAAATCATTACAGTAAAAAAGTTTCCAAAGTTTTCCAAGTTGTTTTCTATGCTTGCTGAGACCACAGAAACCGGTCACACCTTTCCAACATGGACTGAATCAGCGCTCTGCAATTAAAGCAAAGGGGGGGGAAAAAGTCAAACAGTAAAAAAAGCTAGCAACAGAAAGAGTAACAGAGTTTTGGTTTGATTTTTAACAAAAATTTTGTCAAAAATGTGTATTTTAGAAGTAACATTGTGACATCACCATGCATGACTTCTCTGGAGAGGATAGTCCAGATCAGAGTCTGTGCAGGACTCAGCAAGACAGATGTCTCCTTCAGAGAATCTCCTTCACATACATCTTTAATGTATGATTTCCTGTTCCCTCATTTTCCATTTTAAAATGCGTATATTGCACAATACATAGCTCTTAAAGAACAGAAAAGCTTTCAGTTGAGTTTAAAATCTGAGGTAAAAATGTGAAGTATTTTATCTTTTTGTTAACTGAAAAGAAAGTTTAAAGCACGAAGAAGATCCAAAATGAATAGGGTGTGTACGTGGATCTTCTGTTGACATGTCATCTTACCTTTGCCTTTTTTCAGCAATCCTCAGTATCTCACAGACACCAGTAAATCTCTCAGACAATTCTAGTGTCAAGCCACACTCCTGCAAGAGAGGCAAGGCACGATTTGGACCAATGGCCTTTGCCAGTAAGAGAGCTACATTTTCTACAGTGATGCAGTCTGGGCAGCCTGAGCTACCATTGCTGACAGCACTCCCGTTCTGTGGGCCATGGTGGTGGAAAGCGGTGCTGTGTTTTTGTGCAAGATGCAGAAGAAACTTCCATTCTTCTATAGTCTCTGGAATGGAACCTAGATGTAAAATGAGTTTGTTACGTTATTTCTAAAACAAGGATAATTCTAAGCCTACTATTTTAAAATATATCAGTACTTAAAAGGGAAGCTACATATTCTATTCTTCTTCTATGAAGATTTAAGAAAACCAAGCGTTATCAACAAGCAAATCACGTACAGAAATGTACTGCCTTGACTGACTCAGTGTAAAGATTCAGTGGGGAACTACACGCAAAGCTTCATAATAGTTCAGTATTTAAGGCTTTGGATTAAGTCAAGAGACAAAGAATTGTTTTGTCCATCTTAGGGCTACTGGGAATTTTCGTCTAAGTTCTGCCATGTGATACAATGCTTTGCTGGTCATAACTCTGTGTGTGTGCACATGTAGTGGGGGGAGTTTTGTGCTATGCAGGGAGGCTAGCTATTCCTCTATCTACAACACCAAGTTTAGCTTTTACCCCCAACTGATAAACAACTCCACATTCTTGAACTTTTAAGCGTTTTCTAGCACAACGGATTTCACAAAGCACAGTGTGAAGATACAAGAGTGTAACACCCATTTATGTGTTTCAAATATGCTGCACTACACACAGTTAGTGCTACCAAAAAAAGTAAAAGTTCAACTCAACTTTGGACAAACTGAATCAGTATATAAGGGCAGTTCCTGTATTACAGAAGTATGTTTATACAGCTTAAGACTCAACTAACCATCTTCTCCATTCAACAGGCTCAAATCATCCAAGTGAGCAATATTACTGAAGGCTTCTTTTCTTCTATCCAGCTCCAGACAAAGAAAAAGATATCCAGGCCAAAATCTTGAATAAAAGAGTAAAGATTTCCAGGAATCAAATACTCAGTCTAAACTAAAGTAAAAATAATTAAATACTCATTTAAATATCAGTGAAGACAGAAGCAATGGAATTTCTTGAATGCCAGAAATCAGTGCAGAGAGGGGACACAGGGACTACCCCTTAGCCAAAAGGGGTATTTGGTACATTAAACTGGACAGTCAATTTTCATCCTCAAAAAAGGAAAGGTTTTTAAATAAAACCTGTCCGGCTAAGGAGCAGATGGGTGGTTTTCATTTGTATCTTTTTGGGTCAGAATACCAACTAACCAAGTATCAAGGTTTACCTAGTTTTCTTCTTACCCATGTGATTTACAGATGTCAGCCATCTTCTCTTTTGTAACAAAATCAGCTGGGAGTTTAATCAAAAGCAGAATGAGCTGACTGTAGCCCCAAGTAAACAAATGTGATCGTGGCCTAGAAGATGAGAAATTCAGTTTTAAAGCATTAATGGGTTTCTTCAGAACATTATGTTCTCTCCACAAGAAAGGCAGATATATGAAAAGAGAGAAGGAAGAACAAATGAGACACTGTGTAGTCTCCGTAGAGCAGTCACTCTGAAAGGCATTACAGATAAAGCTATTTAATCCTTTGGTTGCTTCTGCAGAACTCTGCAATACACAAAATACTCAAAGGATTCAGTGGCATCCAAACTCTCATACAAAATCTAAGCCAAAAGCCTGCAGACGTGTTAAAGCTTTTTGCTGCACTTAGGACCTTGGGTGAACCCTAGTTTACCTGGGATTTCCTTCGGCATCCACAGTATTTGCTCTTTGTGGTGCATCACGAGAAACTGCCAAGCACAACCAATCCAGTCGTACAGATTCAGGCTGCAGAAGAGATCTAAGGAGAGATGACCTAGAAAACAAAACACATAGAAAAAAACCTACCAGTTTTAAATATACCAGATATGGGGAAGCAGAGATTGTGTGCAGGGGGGAAAAAAAAAACAAAAACCACAGATGTAAAATTAAATATAGAAAAGCCTAGAATGATTTATTTCTAGAAACTGAGGGGACCACAGAAAACCATCAAGTTTGCTGGTTGGGTTCCCCCAGCTTTTCCCCCCCCGCCCCTGCCAAATGCTGTCTAACCTTGGTATACTGAACCACAGGCACAGGAACAAAAATAGTCAGTTCCATAGAAAATGTTATTTAGAAAAAACCTGTTAAAACTAGCATCTAATCTAACAAAAAACCACAGTCTGAGACACCAACTAAAACCAACAAAATGAATTGGAATCTAATGCTAAAGAACACCAAGCAGACAGATAACAGAAACGGGGGGGGGAAGCTCCCAAAAACCAAAACCAAAAAAACCCCACACAGCTACATGATGAAGAGAGCAGACAGATGAAAAAGATTCTATATTCCCTTTACCTTTTATCCTCTGGCTTTGATTTCACCAGACTATCTAAATATGCCAAGAAGTGAGCTGGATCATTCCTGCAAAGCTGTTTTATATCAGAAGGCAAAATAGAGGGGTGGAACTTAATCAGCGGCCGAAGAGCTGTTTCCCCGAATTTTTCATAAAGCCTGGAGAGAGAGGGGATAAAAACTATTTTCAGTACCAAACAGCAAAATTATAATTTTTCCAAGATCTCAAGCAAGTTCAAGATAGTACTGAAAAGTGATCTCTCTAAAAAATTCCCAGAAAGCTTCATGAATTGTTAACTGAACCAATTCCTGCTAGCAAGTTAACAACACTGAAGAAGAGAAAGAAACGACTTGGCTACAAACCTTTGAGCATGTACCAGTAACAGCGGGCTATCATCCCAAGGCCCCAGGTCATGCAGCTGTTTCAGTATTTTCAACATATCTTCATTTTCCATTGCTAAAGCCACTGGACTGTGACAAGTTAGTTCTGAAATAAAAAAACTGTACAATTTACAAGATACAGGCAAGTTGTTTTTTTTCTTAACACACACACAGAGAGCTGTTGTTAAGTGGAAGAACAAAAGTTATCACTACTTTCATGGAACTCTCTAGCCAATAGTAATAACAAGTAAACAGATCCTACTTGTTCATTTCACAGAAGTCAACATCATTAATCTGCACTTACAGCAAATTACAGTTATAAAATTATACAATATTAAGGCATGGAATAATATTCTTGATATATTTTACTTTTCTTTAGACTTCTGAGGATGCAATTTTTCTCTTATGTGAAAAAACCATAGCCCACTGCAGGACATATGGCTTGCTGAACATAATGCAGATCTGCATCAGTTTTCATATATTGCAATTTCCTTCTATTAATAAAAATAAATAAATACTTCAGCTTGGACACTTGACTTCACAGAATGCAGAATTCAACATGAACCTCGATCCTGATGAAATGCAAGTATTAATCTACAGGCACAAGTGCAGTCCAACTGAAGACAAACTGGGAAAGCACGCATTACTTGCATTTCTAGGGCTCTCAGAATCCAAATAGCGAAGAGATTCCCAGAAACCCAAACACCAGATACCAACCCTCAAAGCAAGATTCTGTTGTTTGACTACTCTCTGTTGGCACCAAGTCAATGCTAAGACTTTAATTCACTCTTAAAAGAAATGCGTAAAGCAGAAGCTGAATGCAGAGAACAGATTAAGTTCTGTTTTCCAATATAATCAGGAAGATATTTTGCACTATAATCAGGAAGCTTTGGTTCAATAAGGCTAAAGAGGCATGAAAAAGATCAGAAGGGATTTCCGTGGAAAAAGGAAGTCTGATGTGACCACAAGCCACCCATTTGCATGGAACCTTCAGCTTTGTTTCACATTAACCACATTTCTCTACAAGTCGAATCTTCTGTTTCCAGCGCAAATACTGAAGCCCCTCCCCTATCTTTTGCCTTGTTTCTATAGACATATGATTCTAATTAAGATGCTTTTGCTCTCTGAAGTGCATATATTTGTTTTTAAATAGAGCTGGTCTGTAATCACTACAGCATTCAAGCAACAAGCTCCATATAACTTAAGAAGTTCAGAATTGTGAAGCGGGGAGACGGGAGGAACAGTCTCTCCAAGGAGCCAGCAGTTCTTCATAAGTTAGCCTTTGGGGGAAAAACAAACAACCCAAAACCAGAACAAAAACTCCCACGCCCCAACCATCCTCCCCCTCCTGCACTACACCTGCAGAAAGGAAATTTGCAGACATAAATGGGAATGTCTTCAAGCTTTTTTCTCCCAAACAGTCTTACTTTCAGTTTACGAGTAATGAACTTTTCATTACTTACCTTTCAATCCTGCGATGTATGTTTCCCATACATTAGGACTGGTTGCATACGTGGTTATAATGCACTGCTTTAATCTTTTTAAATCCAAAAGAAAGAAGTAGCTTCGCATAAACCTACAAGCCAAAGTCCACGAAGCTGCTAGTGGCAGGCTTCCATCAGGGCCTTCCTCTGCATCACCAGTTCCACAAGAAAATACACGCAGCTCAAAACACAGTGTTGTCAACTCAATGAGATCTTTCTGAACAACTGGTTCTATGACACATGGAGCAGACACTTGAAAGCAGCTGTCCAAAAGTCCCTTCAAATCAGTACTATTTTCACACATGTTTTTGCTTACACAGCTTTCATCAGTATTTTCCTTTTCAGAGCAGTCTTTCAAGATACTACTCTGTTCTTTGTCTGCTGGGTCTCCATTAGTTGGATCCAGTCGCAGGTTTTCCTCCAGGACCGCCCCCTCTTCTTCAGCACACACAGTCTTGCTTTTCTTAACAGAGGAAGCAGAATGCTCTTTGCTGCCAAATTTTTCTTCTAGATAGATAAGCCATTCCTGTAAAACCCTTCTCATACGCTGTGGTTCTAACAAAACCAAGGGATCCTGTAGTTTGGCTCTGTAGCATAAAAAAGAAGTTTGCTAAGTTGCTTGACAGTTACATACTACTTCACTTGTGGCATTTTATATGTTTTGTGTAACTCAAAGTATATTCCTAAACTTGACTTACAGCCAGTTGTTGGGTTTTGTGGGTTTGAGTGCAGCAAACAGAATTTAGGGTACTTAGGCTGTCTACTTTTGATATTAGTACATTCCGAGTTCCTCAAGATTTCTTTCAAAATGGATTTTTGTTTGTTAGGTGGTTTTGGTTTTTTTAAACTATGCTTGTAGTTAGGACAACAGGATAATGCTAGAGTACCTAAATAAGCTTTTAGTGGGTTTTGCTTGGTTTTAAATAGGGGAAACAAATCATTAACCAAATGAGATCCTTTCAGATTATGTTAATACATGTTTACAGCATTACTCTTACATGCATGTAATAAAAAAAAAGTAATTTAAAAAACCCATCATTTTTCTACCAAAGCCCAATATATCTACACACTAAGAATTTTTCCTGCTTACATCGCTTCTGCTGTTGCAGCCTTGAGATCTCTTAGATGGTCCTCCTCTGGAAGCTGGCAGCTCTGTGGTTCTAACCTAGAAAAATACGTTAATTTTGATCTGAAGTATTATGTTTAATAATTTAAGTGAAGATGTCCTCACAAATTTCCTCAAATTTGTGAGGGAACAACAGTAATTCCTTTATTAAAAAAATATAAAGCTGTCATTTCTAAAGAAAGAACAGCTCAACAGACATTATGGATTAATTGGGCATGAAGAGCAACCAATAATACTATTATTTGTGGCCTTCTATAATCACTTCTACTCCAACTACAATAGATCTCTGAAGGTACTGAATAAAGATCAGTACCATGCCACTATATGAAAGCCCAAAATGATAAGTTAGCAAATAATTGGAATATGAAATAACTTCGTTCTGTATTAATTGGACAACCATTAAACCATTATAGCTACCATTTTTTTAAAAATGTTTTTAGGGAGATAAAAGCATTTACTCCCCACTAAGAAAGGACAGGAAATTAACTGCTGGTCTCAGCTCCGTAACTATAACAAGCATCACAGATCAGCAATTCTCATACGTAACACACTATGTTCTTGCTTTCTAGTTATTACAGCACTGTGGAGACTGCACGCACCACCACCTAGAAGTGTTTATTGCCTAATCAGCTTCTGGGAAAGGAAGCAGGAAGAACCAGTGAAACCCACCAGAGTAACGAAGGCAGCTGGAAAAACCTAACACTGAGCTCACTATTGTATTTGAAACAGTAGTTTTTCCTTTAGGTTGCTATCCTCAGAATCCCCAGCAAGTGCAATTGCTCGGAAAACATGATTTTACACTCACTCTTTCTCTTCCTGGGGAGATGCTACGAGATTAACAGTCAACTCCTGCAGCTGCTCGTCATCCTTTGCTTCTTGCCTCCCTCTAGTATCAGGACTTATATGAAGCGTGCCAATCTTTTCAGTAGTTTTGCGTACAAAGCTGGAAACACTAGGAGTCAGAAGTTCAAAGATTTAAAATTTGAAGCTCAAAACTGAACAAATCAAGTACTTTCCTTCCATGCAAACCATAATTTCAGAAAACTTTATAATCTGAAGAACTCTTGAGAAAAGGATGAGAGCAGCAATGACCCACAAGAACAAAACTCACTAAGCAGCTGCTCAGAATTCATACTTCAGTCATGGTCCATGCTCCCAGCACAGAATAACAACCTGAAGTATATAAGACTTGGGTTTTTGCTGCTGGAGAAACAGGACCACACACTAACATTAGTGCTTAGATTTTGGCATATATTTGTATGCAAATAAATGCACATTGGCTACATTGCATTTTAAAGCTTATAAACAGAAAGCATCGTTAGGAAATTATGTCCCTCTTGGTGATAAGAAAGTTTTACAATACTACAAATCAGTTCATCAGATTACAAAGCCCATTAAAAATGTCCTTTTCACGTCAACACTCCCTATCCCTTCAGATATTTTATTCAAGAGAAAGCCCAGTGAACATACCAAAACCCAATTATTTCTACCTCTGCCATGAAGAGAACTATGTCATCAAGAGTTGAACGGAAAAATCAGCTTCTTGCTTTCTGGCCCAGAACTAGTTTAAGAGCATCAAGAAAAAAGAAAAAAAGCAACCCTTTTACTTGCTTGCCAGAGAATACAGCATCTTTTACTATACCGAGGTATAGCAAAAGTTGAAGGTTGCTGCAGAACAAAGGATTAAAATGCAGCAAAAGAAGTGGACTTCAACGTATAGAAGAATTAAAGGTAAACTTCTAAAAATTAACTGTAAATATGATAGTATTTTATTTAATTATAAATTGAATATAGTGAATACTTGACAATTTAGTTGCCATTATTAGTAGAAACACTTAGTAGTAGTAAAGTCCTAAAAAGTGCTTATTCAAAACCTTGCATATACTTCCGAAGGTTATTCTGAGATCCTCACGCTATTGATATCAGCTACAATTTTTTGTTGCAGGACATAATTCACATACTTAAGTGATCAAGGGAGGGCTATGCAATTTTTCAGACGATCATTATGGGCCAGCAACATTTCAGTTAAGAAACTAACATACATGACTTTTTTCACATTTTTAAGTTATGTATTTAACACCATCTCCTTTACATTTGTCTCCCCGTTGTTTTTTAAAGTGGGTTTTAAAATGGCAATTTGATTTCTGCCTAAAATGGACACTACCATATTTACTTCCACCAGGTATAAGCTACCATTATTCTGTGAACACTTGGGGAATTGATTAGATTCACTGAAAGGTGGGGGGGGAGATGGCAGACCACGCGGTACACTTTGCAAGTGTGTTTTAGCAATATCTAGCATGCTTTGAATATTTTAATGTTTGTCACCAAGCAACATAGGAAGCCTTCACTCAGAAATATAAGTACCAGAAAAGCAAAATCCCAAAACAATATTTAGTAAGTTTGCTTTGAATACAAACCACAACCATGGTTTACAGGGTAATGTTAAAAATTCTTAAACATTTAAACATTCTTAGCCATTTAAAAACTGAGGTTGAAATCTTGGCCCCACTGAAGTTAGCAGCACCTCTTCATATCTTCATTAGAGTCAAGACAGAAGCTTTAAATTGTCCAGCAAACTTGACTGTATCTCCAGTGTTTCAGTTCAGATGTTACATTTTTGCAGAACAGAGCATGAACTAAACCAGACAATGCTACAAGTTCACAGGACAGAAAAGGGAAAGATGTAATGGATGAGTGAACCTGCTGCAAGTTTACCTTTCTTTGACAGCTTGGAGAGAGACGAGAGGAGATGGGGAACGAAATGACAAAGGGATACTGAATGGGAGAAATGTCTCATTCCGGTCAGCCTCAACCGTCACAGATGCATGAGATACATTGTCTAACAAATGGAATTGAAATAAAGAGTCATGAAACAGTGGCCTGGCAAAAATGGAACAGTGAAACAAACTGCAAGTCACTAATTCATTAATGGATAACCTGCATGGCATAGTTTCATACTTAATATTCAAGAACACGAGGAGCCAGAAAAGTGCTATTTGGTTTCAAGGGCCCTTTTATTACTGACTTTGAACCTGGTAGGTCTGCTTTGCTAATGGTCTTTTGGCTCTATAACAAGGCCAATGATGATCACTCTCTTCCAATCATAAGGATTCTATGATTCTGTGATCAACAGCTCTCTGAAAACTATCTTCTAAAAGTAGCCTTGCAGTCCATTTAGGGGACAAAATCTTGATTAAATCCACTGACGGTTGCTTAAACATCTAGGAAAATTAAGTATTGTGGCATACACCTATTCACATTGCATGATTTCCTAAAACCTAAATCACATATGAACATATAGAGATGTATAAGCCATGGTTAAGGTATAAATCACCCTTTTATTTGAACCAACTTCAAAATACAATTGAACCCGTAGCTCTCTGGCTTTTGATAAGAATCATAGGAAATATAGACTCACTATTTCCTTTTCACTTTTATACCCCTAATGGTACACACAATGTGTTTTGATTAATTATTTCCTGGATGAAACACGGGCTGGATCTTTAAGTGATGTAAGTAAGAAAAAAAGGATCCTTTTAAGAAAGGATGACACTGCATTTTGCAACAGTCAGCACTGTCTGCACTGTTGAGAGGAAAAGAGGCCATGCTGTTACAGAAATTCTACCATCAGGATACACAAACTCTAGATAGTGCATAAAGGTCACAACTGATTTTAAGATTGCTTGTAAATAAGGCTGCTTTTGTTCATTATGCAGATTAGAAAGCTAAAAACTTACAATGTCTTACGTAAATGTGAGCAGGGAAACAAAGTCCATTTCTCTTCAATACCAAATTAAGTACACATGCTTCAAGAAGCATCTAGAATGTCTCTACTTTGAAATAATCAGAAAAAATGTTATCTCTTGTTGAACAGAGAGAACTTTTCTATCTTCAGACATTCAAAACTAGGTCGCTTCACTTCAGAGTTTTAATATTGGAAACATAGATACTAATTCCTGTATTCTCCCTCCCCATTGTGGTTTTCCATCCAACAAAGCACGCAAATTCTCTCCATCCTCAACTGCCATTTATCCTCTGCAAAAGCTAAAGAGCAGCTTTTTTATTGGAAAGCCTCGCTGCCACACCTGGAACTAAGCCAGCTCCTCATCATCCCGGGTTTTGCATCCCTCCCAAATCCCAACCACAGCAGAGAACAAGACCCATTATTGTCTCACTCCAGCTTTCGCCCAGTGACGGATATTTGTTAGGAAATACAAAAAAACTCCCTGGATGGTCTAAATGTGAGCTAATGACAATTCTATCATCCCTATGCTAATGCATACACATTTAAGAGATTATCACCTTTACAAATGAAACCCTGAAAGAAAGTTAAGAACACTAATCTTAAGCCTACAGTTTTCCCTGAAGAAATATAAAGCCAGAGCCAAGATTAAGAACTTCTTTCCTGGAACTAATATTACTGGAAGGACAGCGTCAGCAAACAAATCTCATTTGAAGCTCAATTAACATTGGCATAGTTAGCTGAGAGAATCTTAGCATTACTACTCAATTGCACAGAAATTGGGGAAAAATTGGGCAGAAATTTGAGTGAAGTCCTAGCTTGGTAAAAGCCTTCTGGCCCTTTTGTTTTGTTTCTCTGGATTGAGTTTGTTTTTAAGCTTGGATTTCTGTGGAGCCAGCATTTCACCCCAATGTTTCAAGAATGAGTTTGACTGGAAGATGGGGTGACTGCGTTCCCATTGATCAAATTAGAGGATTTATTCATGGATAACTTGATAGTGGAAAATAAGAGCACAGCGCCAATCCAATCAAGTTCTTGTAGAATAAATACAAATTGCATCCAAATAACATATTTTCTTTAAGAAATATTACCAAGTTCTACTTGCTCATCCTCCTGGTGTGCAGGAAATTCTTTAAGTCTCTCATCTTCTGAGAACGTTTGACTGTGGAGAGAGCATGAATCTTCATCTGACTGACTGCCTCTTCGACTGATAACACGATATATTCCAGAGTCCAAGACACTGAAGCTTTCCTGTCAGACAACGGAGACGAGTTAGATGTTGTGCGAGTTGTACTTCCTTGTTAAACTTCCTGCGCTGAACTCACACAACCATACCCACACAAATAACCTCACAGCACTTCATAATTCACTGTCTGGAAAAGCCCTATATAACAGCATATTTTTGACATATCCAGAATGGAAAACTACACACATGTCAATAAGTGTGCAGTCCAGTGACTTCATAAAGATGCATAAACTGCAATTGCTTTTAGGAAAGCAGACTGCCGAACAGCTGGTGTACTTAGTACAAGCCAAAAATCTCTGCTTTAGTCCTGCATCCAAGACTGTCACTTCACCCCTTTGTACCTGTGTACCCAATAGTCCATATTCTTTTTGCTGGTTAGCCATACCCAACTAGCACAAATTATGGACCCTGCGGAACGTTTTAGTTCCAGGATACATGTACATTCTTTTGCTCACGGTCAGTCTACGTAGTTTACTTTCCCATCTGCTGATGAAAAAAACTTGTCTACCACATCAAGATGCAATTTACATTACTTTGGTTTTTAAACTTTTCTTTTTAAACATTGTTAGAGTGAAAGCAGCAACTGATACTGTATTAACTATGAAATATTTTCCCTTTCTTGAAAAGCTGCTGCAAAGCCAAGACAATACCAAGCAGCTGTATGTGTAAAAGAATATTAGAAATATGCTTTGATTTTTTTTTTTTCCTTAGAGCTTTCTGCTTAAGCTTCATAGGAGCGAGACAATTTTTTAAATAAGGCTAGGATAGTTCTGAGCGTTTGGACATTCACTTTTCACCACATAAAATGACAGTTATAATCAAGATGACCTTTACTGAAACATGTTAAGACACTAAACTCAGCTGTAGAGAAAGTCTTTGTATCAATCTTTGTCCACATCTCAACCATTAGCAACAAAATAACACGGAAAAAAGGCAGAGGTCTAAGAGCTTAAAGAATGCAAGTAGTAGTATCCCATACCTCTCTGCCTCACCCAACTTTAGAAAGTAGCATTATCAGCTATAGCAGACATGGTAAAAAAGAAACCTTCATCTTTGAAGTGAGCAACAAGCTGATTTTAAGCCATAAAGATAAAATCTGCAGGTAACATTTTTGGCATTACCAATACACTTACATGAGATGAAATACTGCTCCTTCTACTGCTGCACGCAGAATCTAGAGGTTCCAGTTTTGAAATTAGTTCTTCCAGCTGTGTAACAAGATCTTGTTGGGTTGAGGCATCCAGCTGAGACTTCAAGTGCTCCAGCTTGTCTAGAGGCAAATTTTTTCTTGCCTAAAAGTACACAGTGAAACAGAAACATTATTATTTCTAATGCACATGTGAAAAGCAAAAGGTACGACATACGCAGGCTGATTTTCATTCTAAAAGTATAATGTTTAGAAGACTTTTTAAAAACTCCAAAAATATGAATCTCAGAAACCTATGGAATGTAATGGAAGAGGGGGGACAGGAAACAGAGTGAAGTTGCATTGCACATTTACAAAGAGGTATTTACTTACTCTGCAAGAAATTATTGAATTCTGGAAGAGACAACAGACCCTGGCAGCAAGCGTCCAGAACCCTCTTCTTATCAGACGCTCTATGCAGCGGTCTACTAGCAGAAGGGAGAGATGCACCACTTTTCCATTTGTATGCAGACAGAACAACTCATTTTTGTAAACTGCAATATCCTGAATATCTGCAAAAACAGATGCACAGAAATATCTAAAGGACTGAAACTGTTAGTCAACATTCCTTTCTGTTCCTGAAAGAAGGTGAAAACATATTTCCCATCTGAGTGTAAATGAGTGCAAAAACCTAATACACTGTAGCACAAGTGGCATGGGGAAACAAACACTGAAGAGTGCTAACCTAGCATCTAACAACTATAAAGCACAGTTAAAGTATCAAAACTTCCCAGAGTTGCATTTCTAGAAAACATTCAAAAAGTACACTGAAGTTACTGAAAAGCTTCCTTTTCCTCTGAAGGGGGGGATGAAAAATTAAAGACTGGTAAGAGATGAGAAATACATCTTTGTTAGCTTTGAAACAGAAGGAAAACATTTGCTAGTAGAAAAACACTTTGTTGTTTCAGGAGTTTTCAAATTAAGTAGTTATGCTATACGCAAACACTCCATCACAAAGGCACTGGAAACCTAACACCAAAATGGGGGAAGAGAAGGGGAAGGAAAAGACTGACTGACAATGACTAGCTGTTCTAGGACTATGCCTAAAACCATACACACAAAACCATAAGGCCTCACTCATCTGCCAAATAAGTACTGGCTCAAATTTAGACAGGTGTTAGAAAAAACAGGTTTTAAGCTTTCAGCTGCCAGATTATCCTTCACAGGACACCTAACAATAAACCTGAATAAACAGAAATGAGGAAAGGATACTGCAGGTTTTACCTCACTAATACTGCAGGTTATTACTTCTCACTATTTGATTACTGTATTTTAAGATTCACTCTACACCACACTTTGTTTCTCAAGTTTTCAGAAGCGTGGAGGGGGGGTTGTCTGGAGGAGGCAGGGACAGAGTTAATATTCAAGGATATACCTTGGCAAGGAAAAACAGTTTTCTGATCAATGTTCTGCAATCCAGCTCCAGAAATTGAGCTTGAAAAGGCTCCAAGTTAGGCAAGGACTTCAGAAGTGACAAACATAACAGACAATATTAGAAAGCGAAGATTCTTAGTTTACCTTTTACTTCACTCCAGAGCAAGACTTGAACGCTTTGGGGTAGAAAAATATAAATGCCTCTTTCTGTCCAGGTCATCACACAGTGCTCACTGCAAGCAAAGTAGACATTAATGGTGCAACAGTTAATTGTGGTAGTCACTGTAACATATGCAGGGATGGCATTGGATTAAGTACAGCAGGCGAGAAGTGAGTTGTTTAGCACCATACTTAGAAAATTCTTTTGCAAAAAGATGAAACTGATAATATAAATTGGCAGAATATACAACTTTTTTTTAAGTCTACTTTATCAACAGGAAGTTATGCTGACAAATACTCACGTCAAATACAGTAGCTTGGGGAAAGATAAAGATTGTGGAGAGCAGCTGGAACTAGTATAATGAGGATCCAGCCTGTAAAGTAAAATTAGTATCTGTTACAAGTATAACTACGACACTATCACTTCCTTAATATAATATTCTTAACCACGGAACTACAAGGCTGGTTTAAATAAACACAGTCTTAGAACAGCAGCATTCATTGCTGTAGTCACACAGACATACCTGCAGAATCAAGGCTTGGGTATTTTTGCTAACTCAGATACTGGTTTCTGTTATTAGAGGAGAACATATTAAGATGACAGCTAGGATTAATGCTTGACTGCACTAGAAGGTTATTTAGTCTTCTCAGTATTAAGGCAGTTCTTTTTAGTTAGTTTTGAAGTCCCAAGCAAGTTTATCACTGGTAACACTCATGCTTCTACCTGAGAGTAATAATAGGGAGAGGCGGTGATGAGAGCAGCTGCTTGAACTGATGTGTGCTTTGCACTTCCCCATCAAAATTCACTTCCCACATCCTTGAGCCAGGTCGAGCACAATATATTAATGGCTGCTGATTCCCACCATTTTTTCCAGCAGGGAAGAAACATGCTCCAAATTCTCCATCTCTCTCTTTGTTACCAATTTTCCAGAACTTCTCTCTAGTGGAAAAAACATACTTGTTAAGGCAGCATTAAATAAAGGCTCTGATTAATTTTATGTTGTTCTTGAAGAATAAAAACACTAAATCCTAGTTTCTGAATTAGTTTTGGTGCTTAAAAAAAAATAAATCTGTAATGAATATCTTAAAGCCTGCATAAAGTTTCTAAAAGACAGTGTGCAGAAATATTTATTAGTTTAAACGAATGCTCAGATCATGGAGGGGTGTTTGTTTTTCCAGCGGAACCAGTCCGTCAACCTGGTGATGGTGCAAATGATCCCAGAAACCATTTCCAATCACATGAAAGCTAAGATGGTGATTATGAATAGCCGGCATGGATTTACAAAGGGGAAATCAAGTTTATAGCCCTCTACAACAGAATGACTAGCTTGATAGATGAGAGGAGAGCAGCAGATGTTGTTTATCTTGACTTCAGTAAGCCTTTTGACACCACCCCTCCAAACGTCTTCACAGACAAACTGAGGACGCGTGGGCTAGATAAACAGACATGGAGAAACGCAACGTCCTGCACTGGGGGAAGAATAACCCCAGGCACCAGGACAGGCCAACTGGCTGGAAAGAAGCTTTGTAGAGAAGGGACTGTGGGTCCTGGTGAACAAGCTGACCATGAGCCAGCAATGCATCCTTTTGGCAAAGAAGGTCAAAAGCCTCCTGGGCTGCATTAGGAAGAGTGTTGCCAGCAGGTCAAGGGAGGTGACCCTTTCCCTCTTCTCGGCACTGGTGAGACATCTGGAGTGCTGGGTCCAGTTCCAGGCTCCCCAGTACAAGAGAGACATGGACATACCGGAGCAAGTCCAGCAACAGGCCACAAAGGGACTGCAGCACTTGTCTTGTAAGAAGAGGCTGAGAGAACTAGGCTGGTCAACCTGGAACCAAGAAGGCTCAGGGGTGGAACTCATCTGATCCCATGTGTATAAATACCTGATGAGGGAGTAGAGAAGACAGAGCCAGACTACTCTCAGTGGTGCCCAGTGAAAGGACAAAAGGCAATGGACACAAATGGAAATACAGTAAATTCCATTTTAACATAAGAAAAAGCTGTTATTGCGAGGGTGGTGAACCATCAGAAAAGGTTGCCAAGAGAGCTTGCAGTCTCCATCCCTGAAGATGCTCAAAACCTAACTGGACACAGTCCCACACAATCTACTCTACCTGACTCTGCTTTGAGCAGGAAAATTGGACTAGATGATCTCCAGAGGTCACTTCAGAAACTCTGTGTGACTCTGTGAAGTCCAATATTTTACAAATAACACATAACTTGCCTCTCAGTATCACACAAATAAGTGCGTGTAAGTGAAGATATGAGCAGTCGTCCATCCAAATAATCAAGCTGAACAACCCGAGAATCTACTGTGGTTATAATCTGAACAGGAAACATCACAAAAGTAGCAGCAGCCTACAGTTAAAAAGAAAAAAAGAAAGAAAACATACAGGGCCTCAGTTCAAAGTAAAGACTATTTCATTAAGTTAAAAATCACAAAATTCAGAAAAGACTCATGTACGCTACAAAAACACAGCATAAGACAGAGCAGTTCCTTTCTTCTCTCTCCCTTACAAAACAAGGCTTCAATGCTCAGAGGCATAAAAGTCTAAATCCTCCTTTTCCCAAAACCGTTATTGACAGTTTTAGGAAAAAAAAAAAAAAAATTGTATCCTTGTAGCATCCTGCCATTTTTTTAATAAAGAGGGTGTTTTTAGTAACATTAAGAGGGGTTTTTATTCTTGCTCTTGTAAGCTTTGTGCTTTTGTCAGTTCTCTCTCACGGGTACTTTCAGCAAGCAAACAGCTTTATGGAGACAAACCTGAGGGATTACTTGATAGAAAAAAAAAAAATCCATTGAATTTAGGTGGTTTACATAAACGCACTTTCTCTATTACCCTGCAGTGAATTACCCAAATACTATTTATTATACAAGTGTCTCAGTTTGCATAGGTGGCAGAAGAGTCACAGACAGCCTTCTTATGAATAAGAAACTACTGGGAACTGCACTCAAATTTTCTAGCAGACGGTCACCATTTTTGACAGTTTAAAGCTGTTTTATTTGTTAGGAATGTAACAATTCCCTACTTCAACAAAGTGCATTACATGAGAGATTCAATAGTCCAATTCCTCTAACAGGCATGAGCAGACACATGCTTTGCCCTTCTCTCCTCTCCTTTTCTCTCTCTTCCCACAGTTGAATTTTTTTTCTCTTTCTTCCCACAGTTGAATTTTTTTTCTCTTTCTTTAAATGCAATAGTCTTGCTACTTTTAAGTCAATTTTCCATCAAAATCTTTCATGAGGGCTAGAAAGGACCTGGAGGAATACACTTATTTCCAGCTTGTGCTCCGTCTTATAGATTAAAAGGAGAAGGAAAGGACCTAGTAATCATAAAATTTAAAGAACATTCAAAAGGGCTAGAAATCAGGCTGGTATTATTAATTTTTGTGCCCTTTGCACAAAATGTAACGGATGTAAGCTTGACATCCACCTACCATTTATTTTAACTAATCCACATCTTTAAGAATAAGAGTATCCAGACAGAGACAAGCAAAATCAGACTCTGGGATTGCCCTTTCTCAGGCCAACAGCTGACCTGAGGACTAAAACACAGAGCTGAACCTGCAGGTGGAGTCTAAGGAGTCCAACAGGCTCAGAAACACCAAGACCCTGGGCTCAGATACTTGTAAATTCCAAGAGGAAGAAGCTCAGCCAGTTTTTAATTCTGTACATTTGAAAGCATATTTACGTTGCATTACTAAAATAGCTAAAAGAGGGGGCAGGACAAGTTCACGGGTTAGGATTTCTACTGTTGTTCTTCATCCCAACAGTCAAAGCTACCAGAACTTCAATGGCTGGCAAGTTTCCTCTGTTCTACTTTACTAAAATAAACAAAAAGATTCCACACATCATCCCCTGGGAACCTCTTCATATCAAACAAAGTATGCGACATTTTACCTTCCCTTGTTTCGATGTGTTAATCTTGATGGCTGATACTTTTCCCACATGATCTCCTACAAAAACACGAAGGGCAGCTGTATCCCAGCACAGAGCCGTGACTTTTCTGCCCTTATGCTCAGAGGAAACATAAATCCGTTCTGGCTTCCCACGACGCTCCTGATTTAGCTCCCAGACTACTACAAGACCTTGGCTACAACAATTAAAAAAGAAAATACAATTTGAGAGTAAGTATTCTAATGTTTTATCATCTATAAAGATGCATTATCTCAAAGAAACAGGAAATCTGAGCAAAGTAGTACATGTCAGAGCTGGTTGTGTTTGAGGTTGCATACTTTCAAGAAATGTCACGTTCTTAATTCTGAAGAGGAGTAAGTGCCCTTCCTTGCACTATAATGTATCAGCAGCTTTGGAAGGCTACTCTCACATTTACTGGAATTGCCAGTGACGATACAGAAAAATAAGCATTTAAATGGATTTTAAACAAACCACGTAAGTAGTATTAACCACCAACATCACTCTACCAAGTTAATGAAGATATTTCTTTTGATGATGATAGGTCTCAGGGAGACATTTACCATTGTACCATGCATTAGCTCTCCCACAGATGTTCTGTTACAGAAATATTTCTTACTCTGGAACAATTATTCCAGAAAAAAAGTTAAGCAAACTCTCTGTGCAGGGAATTACTCTGTAGGGACCTCTACCAGCTAACTCCCTGACCCCCTCCAAGTTCTCAGCAGATGTCCAAGTCTGAAATTTAGAAGCTACTTAATATTTACCTAGAATTTAAGTTTGTAAGTACATCACTCACCTGGTGGCAACAGCAACATAGTCTTCATCATGTAAACAACAGGCGACCCGGGAAATGGCACCTTCCTGAAAGCAAGTATGGGAGCAAGTGCAGGTTAAAGTTGTTCTTATACTGCCTTTACCACTATGCAACTTTTATCTCTAAGATACAAACAAGATTCATGTCAACAGCTGCTACTATTTTGTTGTAATGGGGGGTGGGGTGTATGTTTGTTTTGTTTGGATTTTGTTTGCAAACACCAGGCTTACTCTAAAAAGATGCAGCTGACAACAACATGACAGCATCAAGAGAAACAACTGCAGTTCATTCTCTGATTTGGAAGAGACAGAAATCAGTCTCCTGTCCTTGCATCTATGGAAGTTGTTTTGCCAAAACTAAGCGAGATGCTCCCAGCCTTAAAAAAATGGCTGCTTTCATGTTACAGTGGAAGCAGCAGTGGCTCCCAGGAAACAGCATCTGACTGTAGAAACAGCATCTGACTGTAGAAACAGCATCTGACTGTAGAAACAGCATCTGACTGTAGAAACAGCATCTGACTGTAGAAACAGCATCTGACTGTAGAAACAGCATCTGACTGTAGAAACAGCATCTGACTGTAGAAACAGCATCTGACTGTAGAAACAGCATCTGACTGTAGAAACAGCATCTGACTGTAGAAACAGCATCTGACTGTAGAAACAGCATCTGACTGTAGAAACAGCATCTGACTGTAGAAACAA
>VFFE01007048.1:397814-415738 GCA_008921705.1 Burhinus oedicnemus
CGTCACGTGAGCGGGGAGGAGGGCGGGAGGGGGACCCGGCCCGCCCCACGTGACCGCAGGGGACGCGCCGTGGCGTCCCGTTCTCCTGTCACGTGAGGCGGGCTCCTTCCCCCTTCTTTCCCCCGCCCTCTCCGCGCCCCGCGGCTTGTTCCGGTCACGTGCCCGCCCCCTGCCCGCCCCATGGCCCCGGCGACGGCCCGACCCCCGTAGCTCCCGCCCCGGGCCCCTCCCGTGCGGCCCGCCGGCAGCAGCCAGCACGCCGGCCCGGAGCAGGTCCCGCTACTGCCCGCACGGTAAGGAGTCCGCCGGCGCGGGGGACGGGGAGGCGGCGGCTACTTCGCGTATGTGTGTGTGTGGGGGGCAGCGGGGCCCGATCCACCTCCCGGCCGCGCTGCCCCGGTCCCGGCAGTTCCCTCCGGGCGCTGCAGGGCAGTGCCTGCGGGGGACCGGTGCGGCGGGCCCGGCGCCGCGCCGGCTCGGCGGGGTGCTCTGCAGTGGTGCCGCGGCGGCCTTTGGCCTCCCGTTCTTCCTCCCTGCCCGCTCCCAGCCGCGGCGCCGGTGGGCGTTTAACGGCGGTGGCCTGGCGGGGCCGGGGGTGCCGTGAGGGAAGAGACCGAGAGGCGCGGCGGCAGCCTCCGGTCTGCGCCCCCGGGGAGGGGGGCGGCGAGAAGATGGCAGCGCTGCGCCGGCGGAACGGCGGCTGGGGGGCAGCGGGATTCACCCGAGCGCTCGGCCGTGTGTGCGGGCGGCAGACAAAGAGGTGCCCTCGCACTGTCTTCCCGGGCCGCCGCCACCTTCTGCCGGGGACGCCGGTAGCCGGACAGACCCCACCAGTGCCCTGCCGGGGCCGTACGGGCTGGCCCCGGGCCCGTTTCGCCGCAGGCAGAAACGCTACACGGAGCGCGGGTGACGCGGAGGAAGGAAGGCCGGGTTGACCCCTCAGGGGCGCAGACCGTGGATTCCTTCAGCTCGCAGCCGTGCCCTGCCATGTCCGAGGCAAACGGCACTTCTCACACCTCCCACTTCTGCTGAGCTGTATTCCTTCAACAGGTCCGCTGCTGCCCCTCGGGGTGCTGCTCTACCAGCTCCCCGGCCCCCCCAGAAGTCCCTGGGCTGTGCGGCCAAACCGTCAGGTCCCGGCTCCATGCCTGTGCCACTGCGGTTCAGTCTGGGCCATTAGCGTAGATATTCTGCTGTTCCCTGAGGGGAGTGGAAACCTAGCAGCAAGGCCTACATCAGATCCGTCAGACCTCACCTACCAGCCCATGCCTACCCTGACCAAGTCAGGAGTATTAAAACATGTAAAGGTTTCCTTTATTTCTGCTTAGAACTTGATGAAACCACATGGGAAGAGACTGGAGTGAAATGCTGGTAATGGAGAGCGTTCAGAACAGAGAAGAGAGGTACCTGGTTTTAAAAGTGGTAGAAAGAGTTGCTGCATTAGAGGAAGGATAGCTGTTGGAATTTGACAGTATTTCCAGAAGCTGCATTCACTTACACAGAGGTAGGAGGGGAGGGGTTGTAGGTAGATAAGCAAACAGGACCTTTTTTTTTTTTGTTTTATGCCAACACTGAAGCTTCCTGATAGACCTTGCCAGTTGTAAACTGCAGCTGAAATTAACATCCTCAAGACAGGCCCAATGGCAAGTCATACCCCATGGGTTAGGGTTACTGATTGATCCAAGTGCTTTTCAGAACAATTAACCATCACTTCAAAAGCTCTGCTGCTGGGGAATTTAAAATAAACTGCATCTGATGTTCCTGTTCTGCAAGATACTTAAACCAGAGAAGGGTTTGTCTTCCAAAATTTGCAGCTGAAGAGCTCTAATGCTGCTTCTTTAGTAGCAGATTAAAATTGTCACTTAAAGCTGTAAAATAACAGAACTCCTCTGTATGCACGTTGCAGTTCTTGCCCCTTTGAGCAGCAGTGTCATCATCCACAGTACTGATTCCTGGAAACTTCAGTTGTTAAATATAGAGGTTATGCTATTTGGGCAGGCGTGAATAGATCATTGATGGCTCTCACCCTTCTGCATAGTAAGCCTTAAGTGTCTAAAAAGAAAAGAAGATGACTGGTGTACTGTGTGTGCTTAGGGAGGATGTAGTCTTCCCCTCTGCAGTCGGTAGGAGACCATCCTCATGCTTTTCTAGCAGCTAGGCAAGATTTCTATTTTAGAATTTTTCCTGTACTTCTTTTAACAAGAAGCCATCTTGTTTTCATTAATGAAAGGCAGTAACTTTCCTGAGTCCTCATTATTAATATTTTTTGATTCTTTCTGATACACTGTTCAAAAGACAGCTTGGGGATTTCTCCATTTTGGGTAACGCTTACTGTGCTTGTGAGTTTTGTCATCCTACTGCCACCGTAAATTACTGCATGAAAAAGGAAGCACAGCAATGACATAAATAAGAACAGCAGTGAGCTAGCGTGTTCACGCTCCCAGATGGTAGAATGAGCCACTTGTGGGATAATTGTGCGTTCACAGATTGCACACTGCAGGCTCGTGTGCTAGAAGTGCAGTGGTTATAAAGGAGAAGTTGCTAGCTGATGATGTTTTCTTCTGTAGTTGAAACACTGGTTGTAGGTGGGTGAAATAGCATGGTAGAAAAGCAAAGCAACTTGCATCAGAATGAGCCTGACTATGGAAATGCTTTCCTTTTTCTTTCTGTTCCGTACAGGTTTAATTCCTTCGCATTCTGTGGCTTTGTCCCTGCTGTGTTGGATAATAATGACCTTAAAGGACTGTAAAGTAACAAAGGGAGAAAAAAGTCAAAATCCTTAGTCTTGCATATGTTGAGGTTTCTAATCTATTAGAGTCTGTGGCCAGGTGCCTTTTTCCGGAGACTACAGACCTGCAACAGGAAACTCTACATAAAATGGTAGTGCGAATACCACCGAAAGAGAATAATGCTGCTGGGGAGACTGTAATGGATTATGCTAGGAAGTGGTCCTGAAATCACGCCACGCAGTTTTCTTTGAGAGAGAAGTACTAGCAGGGCTGTTGTGAATGTGGCACAGCATGTTCTGCTGCAGTGGTGCTGATGTGAAACTCCACGTTCAGCTCAGCATCACTGAAGTCTCTGGCAAAGCTTTGGATGACTGAAATGATGAAGGAGCAAAGCTTAAGTGCAGAGCCTGTTTGCCATTAAGTCTTTCCATTTAGTATTTTATTTAACTCATTTCGGAAATGGGCTTGTAAGACTTTTGCTGAACAGAATGCTATGCTACTGGCCAGATCATCAGAGTAAAATATCCTATCTTGCTGCTGCTTTTTTAAAGAAAAAAAAAAGTATGTGAATTTAAGTGCTTAGAATTATCATTTTGTGATATTTACTAGTAGTGCGATAGCTGATGCAGGTTGCTGTTTGAAGTTTGATGCAGACCCAAGCAAATATTACACGTGTTCTAAAGCACATGAAACATGCATATCAGCATTTGAAAATACTATTTTACATATCAATAATAAAGTTCATCATGTACAAAATACTGCAGTTTGACAGACTAAACATTTACAGCAAACATACCAAAGATGTAATTCTTTGATAAGTGTAGTTGTACTTGCGTCCTTAATCTTTTGAGAAATTTAAGGCTGTAGGGTGAACCTGTAGAAAGGAAAGATAGTGACTGCTGGGGAGAAGAATGCAGCAAGTGTGAAAAGGCTTGTTGATGTGAGACTGCTGACAAAATTACCACTGTGTTGAAGTAGGTATAACATTAGTCCCTCAGACTTTGGGGGAGAGGGATAGGAAACTGGCCAGCTGGAATCAAGTGTACAAAACATTGTTTGAGCCTTGGGCAAAAACCACCACAATAAGAACAGGAGTGTAACTGGGCTATCTTATCTTTAGCATAGAGAACTGAAAATCCATGATTTTTCACATACCTTCCCCTTTCTGAAATGACTTAACATCTGCCATTCACACTGAAGAAGGGAATTGCTGCCAAATGCCAGAGGAGATTTGGAATTTATGTCATCGCTTAGCTTCAGTGTTCTTCTGAACTTGAAAAACTAGTAAAGGAATGTTAAAAGGAAAATTTGGTTATTAGATTAAATGTAAGATTTGGGGGTCTTTTATTGGAGCAAGAGCAGTATCAGCAATAAGAGGAATTATTTAGGTAGCTGGCAGTATTTTGTTTAAATAAATTTGCTGATTGTACTGACAGAGGGGAGCATGTTTATCTGGAATGTTTCAAAAATGATGTAGGCATTAACGAGTAAATGAGGGTTGTAATACTTTGATGTAGATAGGAGTAGTGAAAGAGTTACGGCAAAAATAATTATACTAATCAGCTGAACTGTATGTTTTTAATAGCTCCTTATAGCCACAATGGCAACGTCATCTGAAGAAGTGTTACTGATTGTAAAGAAGGTACGTCAGAAGAAGCAAGATGGAGCTCTCTACCTTATGGCTGAAAGGATAGCATGGGCACCTGAAGGCAAAGACCGATTCACAGTCAGCCATATGTATGCAGACATAAAATGTAAGTGAACACTTTTCCTATTCCAGCTTCAGTAAGCAGTATTTCAATAAACATTTAAATACAACCTAAAGCTGCTTTGCCATAGAACACTAGTAGGTAAGTTAGGAAGGTTGCAAGGATCTGGAGCTTTGACTAGGTTATTCTCTGTAGCAGCAGAGATCAGGACCATGGTGAAGTATCACCAGTTTATTAAGGATGCTACTGCAGAACTTCTGTAGTCTTCAGATTTTTAAGTTGTACTGCATTTACTCTTAGATTTTGATAAACTTCTGCAATAAATGGAACAGAAAAACAGTCTATGCCATATGCTTGTGGAGGGAAGGGTGGGAAGAGGGTTGAGGAAGAGTATAGGATTTTCAGGGTCTAACACAGAAACTATCTGGCATGTCATCTGTTAAACTATGCAGCTAAAGCTGTTTCAATTTTCATATAAAATGAACCTCGCTGTTTTATTTTCATCCAACAGACCATAGCTTCAAAAGTGCTAGCTTCTATAGTTTGGCCTCACTGGTAACGTTCCGAATAAGCGTTTGCTGTTGCAGTAGCAGAGTACTTGCAAGTCAAAACTGAATAGTAAATGTCTATAGCACGCTGCCTTTCTGGCTCCAATTAGTGTTCATATTCCATGTGCTGTAATGCCAAAGAAGGAATAAAAAGAAAGTTGTATGTGTCACTTGGTAAAGGTTCAGTGATTATTGCTGTTTAAAGTCACATACAAGTATGCAGCATGATCAAGAGTGTGTCTGATGAATCAGAACTAATATGCTGTTTTCTTAAACATGAATGTGATAAGGAGTTTAAAAGCTCTGTTCACCTATAATAATCAACTTTGTGAAGGTTTTATTTAGTTATTTACTTACACTTAAGCAGCTTATATTTTAAATATTTACATGTATAGGCATTGAAGTCTTTTCAGCTTGGATGAAAGATGCTCCTTTTTTTCATCTAAAATTGAAAAAAAAGGGGGGGGAGTATTTGTACATTTGTAATAGAGATGATGATTTAGTGGTGACATGTGGTTCCAGTTCTCCTGCTTGCACTGGAGAAAGGGGTAGGATTCAAAGTTAGGTTAGTGCCATTTGCAGTGCTACACTGAAGACAATATAGCACAACAGCCCATAAACCTAGTTGTTCTAGCCTCTGCTCCCCCTGGTTATGAGAAAGGAAGCAGGAGTTAGGTTTTTCTTATGAGTCATGAGGGTGTAATAGCACCTTGGAGGCATTGGGGATAGACTTTGGGAGTACTAATGGCTAAATGTGCTTACCACAGCACTTGAAACCAGCATACCTTTGCTGTCAACAGATGTGCTGTTACCCCACCCTGCATCTACTTTCTTACCAGTTTTCTTTGGGAACTGGTCCAGCTGGAGAAACAAAAGGGGGTTGGTTAATTTTCAGTGGATCAGTTCCTTGGTTCGGCTTGCTGCACAAATGCTAATACTCATACAAGAAAGGCAGCAGGAAGAAGTGCAAAGGGGGAATGAGGTTGTTGCCTTTCAGCAGCAACCTGCATTGGTACCAGGTTAAAGTGTCCATGTGATGACAGTCTAATTTGCAACAGTTTTCTAATGGGGGATGTGGGGAATGCAAAGGTGAATGAGGGCTCCTGAGCGGTAGCTGAAGGATACTGAGCAATAGGCTACTGGTGTCCGTGCCTTGTGTTTTAGAGAGAACAAGGTGCAGGGTTCAAACCAATTTGAGGGGAAGGCTGTCTGTTCCACTTTCATGGCTGGAATTCACACACAGGATAATGCTATTTAATTGGATGACTGCTTATAAGCAAATACTCTAGGGAAGACAGTTTCTTGTATGAGCTTACTGTCTGTTGCTAATTAATACTTTCTGTGTAATCTAGGCCAGAAAATCAGTCCAGAAGGTAAAGCTAAAATTCAGCTTCAGCTAGTATTGCATGCAGGGGACACAACAAACTTTCACTTCTCCAATGAAAGCACAGCAGTGAAGGAGCGAGATGCGGTAAAGGATCTTCTTCAACAACTGTTGCCCAAGTTCAAAAGGAAAGCTAATAAAGAACTTGAGGAGAAGAACAGGTAAAGGGAAAGGAGCCTTAAAGTTTTTTTTGTTTTTGTTTTTTAATTGTTACCTAACTATAGTGTATTTCTGCTAACAGTTGTTATTGCCATGTTGTTAGTGCTAAGACATTTGTTTCCCTAGTAAAGATCTCTCCGCTTTCAATTTAGAGGCAGTTCCTTGAGGCTTACATAACTGTAACATGTTGAGACTATACTTGTGTTCTCAGTGACACGTTCTTGAGGTGTAAAGGCAGCCAGCCCGGCTGCCACCCAGTCTTTGTTATCTGTGGCTATGAGCTGCAAACACCCAACTGGAAGTCTGTCTCTTTGGTCTTCTTAAATATATATATCAGTTAGAAAAGCTGCTTGAAAGACTTCTTTTTTTCCTTTCTTTCTTTTCCAGAAGTTCTCACCTTCCTTGATTTGTGATACCTTTTTTTTTTTCTTCCTGTGTAACCTCTTCCCCCTCAAATCTTCTTTCCTGGTGTTTTTTATACCAGCTGAATTTATAAAATTGCTAGGTATTTTCATGCATCTCGCTTGAGACACAGTAGTTTGTTATTTGGCATACAGGATGTTTATTCTAAAAAATGTTTTGAGAAGATGTTCAAGACCTAAGTCCTTTTCCCAAAAGGGCTTTTAAGATATGCTTCCGTTCCTTTAAAATGTTTGTGTTAAACCAGTCCTTGTGGCTGCAAAGCACCCTTCTCTTCGTCTCCCCAGATAAGTTTCACTTCATTCTAGCATCTGCTGTGAATCCTTTATCTACTAGATTCCATTTCCAAAGACTGGTCTAGCTTTGAACTTAAGTAAGTTAAAGCTAGATTTTTCAAAACATAGGAGCACTGCCTCATTGGGCAGATTGGATCTTCACAGGATTTCCCAGCAAAAGGGCAAGAACCTTTGTGCTGGAGCTCTGACGCATCTGGGATTAACTGGTTCCAGTACTGCAGTGACCACTAGGATCTACAGCAGTGCAGACTGCTTTGGCACTATTACCATACTAGTTTCTTATGCCTTATTTCTAATGGTATTAATACTGAATAAATGAGCAGTCTTAGTTCTGAATCTTTGTATCCTTAAATGGGGTTTTACAGTGTTATGTCATGTGCCATTAAGAGCTTATCTAGTTACAGAAAAGCGAGAATCTCTGCACATACTCAGTCATAGTCTGTTCTTTTGATTACTAGAAGTCCAGGTATAGTGATGAGGCTTCATTAGCTAATTTGCAACAGATGAGGCAAAAAAGTTTCCACCTGTTCTGGAAGGGTACTATGTCTAGAGTCCCTGCAGCACTTCGTCCATTTATTGATATATGGGGGTCAGGTATGTACCAGAATTCCAAGTTTTCATGAAATAATTAAAATAACAGACTGCTTCCTGCTGCACTGATGTGTAAGAATTGCCACTAACCCATATTTGTACCAACAAGAAAAACTGGAAAAACCTTGGCAGTTAGTTAAAACATAATAGGGATGTCCTGCCACAAAGTTTTCACTTCCATCTCATCCTACTTCATCCTTAGAGCACCTACAGACCTTCGTTCAGTCCAGAATGCAGTTTATCCATGTTCTTCCCTAGACCACATACTATGTATTCATAAGATCCTTTTTTTTTTTTGGTTTGCAAATGATCAAGACCCTGAGGTACATGCTGTTGAGGCTATTGGCTGATTGTGAACACACATACAGATTTCCCTGAAAATAACCTAGTGGTTTTCAAATTAGGTATACAGCTGTGTGAAAAGCTGCTTAAACATGAATTAACTGAAGTTTCAGGTATTCTTTGCATTTTGGATAGTAAGGGTAATACTTGATATTTGGATGATAACTTTTGTAAACATTATTCCCTGATGGAAGTAGTAACACTGAATGTTTCTGTAGCACTTCTGCTGGCTGTGATAGTTAAGTGATGAAGATCCTACTGTCACCTACAGAAACGTAAATGAACAAATAACTCGGGATAATGTGTGTTTTAAGGTATCTTACCCCACACATATTTTGTAATCAGTACTCTTACACTAAAATAGAGACCTGTAGCCACTGAATTTTAAGATCTTAAACAAGAATTGGATAGTGTGGAAATCTCCTCCCCCCCTCCCCTCACAAGACCTTTGTTATGAAAGTTCAAGAAAATTCATTGTGCTTTTACAGTTCAGAAGACTCCAGTCCTGGATGTGCAGACACAAGAGCACCACAGAATATTTTAGGACAGTATGTTAGTCCCACATTAACTTTTTCCTAGCCATTACTGTTTTCTGGCATTTAATGCTATTCCTTAAACATTTTTTTTAGTCCTTTCTTAAGTCTTTTGAAATAAATATAGCTATCGAGGCTGGTTGTTTACACTGTCTTGTTAAGAAATGCACAGCATTTTGAAAGAAAAGTTGGTTTCTGTTCCTTCTGTGAACTCATGTTAGTTATGGAAATCCTAGTGATTTATTCTGCAGCATTTCAATTCTATTCAATACATTCTTTTACCAGAATGCTGCAAGAAGATCCCGTTTTGTTTCAGCTCTATAAAGACCTTGTTGTGAGCCAAGTAATCAGTGCTGAAGAATTCTGGGCCAACCGTTTAAGCCTGAATGCAGGGGATAATTCTGCAGCACCTAGTAAGCAGGATGTGGGCATCTCTGCAGCATTTCTGGTACGTTGAACCTCTAACTTTAAGGATTTTAGAGCAAACAAATTGAGGAAAGTGAGAGTTCTGCTCATGTACTTTCTTCTCGTATACTTGAATGTTGTTCTTTCCTGGTTCGTCAACTTAACATCTCTCTGCATGTTAGACTATTCGAAGTGTAAAGGAGGAGAAAAAAAAAACAGGAAGGTTTTACACAAATCCGCAGCCTCAAAATTTTGTCAATTTAAGATGTTCAAATTGAACTTTAAATTGACAATAGCCAGATGTTTATACTGCTGCTCTGCCTTCTGTGAAACAGGAATAACGGTGAACTTGCAGTCACTAGATTACAGTGTATGAACTCTGTAAGTTAAAGAGTATCTGTTGCAGCACTGACATACACAAACGAAGCTGCAGACTTTCCACACAAAAGGTTTTATTCCCTCCCCAGTTTTTTTAAACCAGTACATGCTTTCAGCTACTTGAACAATGTGTATATCTGAAAGCTCATTTCATCTTGCTCTTTCCCCAACTTTCAGTTATGTTACCCGTTTGTAGAAACCATGCTTCAGTAATCTCAGTGCAGTCTAAAAGTAATCTAGGTACAATCTTCAGATTCCTCCCACAAAGACATGTTTCTACTTCTCCAACAAAACTCATACTGATTATGACTCTTAGTTGGAATCCCATTTCCACCTTTGTAATGACTGTGCACACATCAAGAGTTTGGGAGGGAAGGAGGAGGTGGGAGTTGTATTATGACTTAGCTGCTGTACAAAGACTTGTTTTTCCCCCCTAGAAATACCTGAATTAGTTACTAAATGACCTTGACTGCTCTAATTACCTGTCTCTCATTATTCTTGCACCTTAACATTAAAAAAAAAATAAAAAAAGCAAAACCAACCAAACCCAAATCTTCAAAACTGACGCTTTCTTAAAATAACTGGTTATGTTTATGTACTCTACATTTGCGAAGAAGAAAACTTCAGATATTTGTGCGTCCTAGTTCAAGTTAAAATAACTATCTGGCTCTGTTCAGAATGAGTGTTTTCCTAGGAAGAAGGTGGTACAAAAACTAGAATTTAGGTATACAGGAAAAGGAAGAAAAGGTGGCAGCATATGCAATCATGTAGTTTTGCTGTTACTGAGAATTGGACTGAGTACTTGCTTGCTCCAGGGCTTCCTAAAGAGATCACTGAGATCTAACTTGCAAGTTCTGACTAAGGCTTACTCTCAATTTTTAAATTCAGTGTTATTTATCAATTATACTGAGATGCTTTTAGTGTATAGGGAAATAAGGTGTAAGAGCCATAAACCCTTTTTTGTCACTTAATTATCCTCACTGAGTATTCACTAGCTGAATTGTTGAATGAAGAACAAAAGATTAGGCATATACAGTAAGCACGCCTGGTTTTACTTTGAAACAAAGATATATTAAACTAAGCATACCTTCTTTTGACTGATGGGAGTGGTCTTTGCTTTTCGTCTTTTAAAGCTTACAGTCTATTTGTTGAATCATCCCTTAAGTGGCAAGTATAATAAAGAAATTAATGCATGCTCTTTCATTTCTCATTCTAAAAATACCTATTTATGATCAAATATGCGATGGTTTATTGGAGGAGGAAGATTATTTTATCTGCAGCAGAATTTGATGGCAAGATGTTTCCTTCTCTAGTTACAGAAGGCATTCAGATATGACTGTTTTTCCTCCCTGTATGCTTTTTCTTAGGCTGATGTACGGCCTCAAACAGATGGCTGCAATGGTCTGAGGTACAATTTGACTTCAGATATCATTGAATCCATATTTCGAACATATCCTGCAGGTAAGAACAGTGCAACAGTATAACAGATACATGCATTTAAGATTTGTTTTTTAATATCTTACTGTGGGAAGGCTAAAATGTTAGTCTGAACCTGGAAGTATAAAGGACCATATCTTCAGTCTTCTGGATTATTTTCCCTGCCTTGTCTGAGGGATGGGAAGAAACATGTATTTAAACATGCTTTTGAAATGAAAACTTGATTTTGTTAAATGAAAACATTTTAACTTGTTGTGTTGACTTTTTTTTTTTTTTTAAACTGTGAGTAGTTTCTTGGCTCCCATGATACTCTCCTATTCAGCATTTCAATTAATTGTTGTTTTTCATTAAATCACCTTTGGGAGGAAAAGAATCTGATTGTCATTGTTCCCCAGCACTATATTGAACACTGACGCTGGTTCATTTTGGCCCCAGGTTAAAAAGACTAGATCCATTCTGAGAATAACTAGAACTCTGGCGTATCAGACTTCTTGTGTGTGTGCAATTCAAATTAGAGTATTCAGACTACTGTTATGTGCATTTCTTTTCAAAGCATTAGCTAGCATTGCAGGGCATAAAAGAGTACCTGTTTGTTCATGCTTAACCACTGCATTCCCTTACATTTAATTGGCAAAAATGAAGGTAGCATTAGACAGAAAGCAAGGAAGCAAGCAAGGAAATTTGAACATAAAATACCATATTAAGATTTGCAGAACAGGGTATAACCATTATGGGTTTTGTTTGCAGTAAAAATGAAATATGCAGAAAATGTTCCACATAACATGACCGAGAGGGAATTCTGGACACGATTTTTTCAGTCTCACTATTTCCATCGGGACAGGCTCAATACAGGCTCAAAAGACCTCTTTGCGGAATGTGCCAAACTGGATGAAAAAGGTAAGCTTTTTGACTGTTTCTGCAGTAGGCTGCTACAGTCTTAGCTGTATCATAGAGCACAACACTCGAGATATATATAGTAGACCTAGCAAAGCTGAAGTCAAAAGTTTTCTTTATTTACTGGGCATCTTGTTTGTTGAACCGTAAAGTGAAAGCTACAGATTGTGACTGAAATGTAGCTATCACTTTGCTGTTCTTAGTGTGTTTGATAGCAAGTGCATTTCTTGAAACAAATTAGCCTTTGGAATCATAGAATGGTTTGGGTTGGAAGGGACCTTTAAAAATCATCTAGTTCTAACCCCCCTGCCATGGGCAGGGACACCTTCCACTAGACCAGGTTGCTCAAAGCCTCATCCAACCTGGGCTTGAACACTTCCAGGGATGGGGCCTCCACAACTTCCCTGGGCAACCTGCTCCAGTGCCTCACTACCCTCACAGTAAAGAATTTCTTCCAAATATCTAATCTAAATCTACCCTCTTTCAGCTTAAAACCGTTACCCCTCCTCCTATCACTACACTCTCTGATAAAGAGTCCCTCCCCATCTTTCCTGTAGGCCCCCTTTAGGTACTGGAAAGCCACTGTAAGGTCTCCCCAGAGCCTTCTCTTTTCCAAGCTGAACTACCCCAACTCTCTCAGCCTGTCTTCACAGGTTCATGTCCTTCTTATGTTGAAGGCTACAGAGCTGGACGCAGTACTCAGGTGGGGTCTCACCTGAGCGGAGTAGAGGGGCTGAAACACCTCCCTTGACCTGCTGGCCTTGCTTCTTTTGATGCGGCCCAGGATATGGTTGGCTTTCTGCACTGCAAGCATACATTGCCAGATTATGTTGAGCTTCTCATCAGCCAACACCCCCAAGTCGTTCTCCTCAGGGCTGCTCTCAAGTCATTCTCTGCCCAGCCTGTATTTGTGCTTAGGATTGCCCTGACCCACATGCAGGACCTTGCACTTGGCCTGGTTGAACTTCACGAGGTTTGCATGGGCCCACCTCTCAAGCCTGTCCAGGTCTCTCTGGATGGCATCCCTTCCCTCCAGCGTGTCAGCTGCTCCACACAGCTTGATGTCAGTGGCAAACTTGCTGGGGGTGCACTCAATCCCACTGTCCATGTTGCCAACAAAGATGTTAAGCAGTGCCAGTCCCAATATCGACCCCTGAGGAGCACCACTCATCACTGGTCTCCACTTGGACATCAAGCCGTTGACTACAACACATTGATTGCGGCCATCCAGCTTCCTTATTCACTGAGTGGTCCATCCGTCAAATCCATGTCTCTCCAATTTAGAGACAACGATGTTGTGCAGGACAGTGTCAAATGCTTTGCACAAGTCCAGGTAGATTATGTCAGTTGCTCTTCCCTTATCCACCAATGCCATAACCCTGTTGTAGAAGGCCACCAAATTTGTCAGACGTGATTTACCTTTAGTGAAGCTATGTCGGCTTTCACCAGTCACCTCCTTATTTTCTATGTGCCTTACCATAGTTTCCAGGAGGACCTGCTCCACGATCTTGCCAAGCACAGAGGTGAGACTGACTGGCCTGTAGTTCCCTGGGTTCTCCTTTTTAAACATGGGGGTTATGTTTCCCTTTTTCCAGTCAGTGGGAACTTCACCATACTGCCACAACTTCTCAGATACGATGGATAGTGGCTCGGCACCAGTTCCCTCAGGACCCGTGGGTGCATCTCATCAGGTCCCATGGATTTGTGCATCTTCAGGTTCCATAGGTGGTCTCGAATCTGATCTTCTCCTACAGTGGGTGGTTCTTCATTCTCCCAGTCCCTGCCTTTGCCTTCTGTGACTTGGGTGGTGTGGCTAGAGGACTTGCCAGTGAAGACTGAGGCAAAATGTCATCGAGTGCCTCAGCCTTGTCCATGTCCCGGGTAACCAGGTCTTCTGTTTCCTTCTGGAGAGGGCCCACATTTTCCTTCATCTTTCTTTTATCACTGATGTATCAGTAGAAGCTTTTCTTGTTGCCCTTGATGTCCCTGGCCAGATTTAATTCTATCTGGGCTTTAGCTTTCCTAACATGATCCCTGGCTGCTCAGACAACTTCTCTGTATTCCTCCCAGGCTACTTGTCCTTGCTTCCGCCTTCTGTAGGCTTCCTTTTTGTGTTTAAGTTTGTCCAGGAGCTCCTTGTTCATTCATGCCAGCCTCAAAAGTGGAAAGTGGTAGCACTAGAAATACTCTTTATCACAACTCATGCAACAGTAAATCTGTAATAAATTCCATAATATACTATCATGCTAGATTGATTATGCTCTGCCACCAGTTAATATGGAATAATTTTGTTTACATAAGGCATCATTTTGTGGTATGTGCACAATTTACAACAGGTGTATCTTTTGTTAGAGATCAGTTTTTAGTAACAGACAAATATGGATCCTGTTTAAGACTTTCCAGAGTTGCCATCCCTGTTCTCTGTCAGCCTTTTTAATGTGAAATCTTAGAATATTGTCTGACTTAAGTTTTTACTGAACTTTTGAGGTAGTTTTGTGATGATACAAAAATGCGGAGAGTCGAGATGATTTAACACCATTCCTTAATATATATTCTGACTAATTAAAGCATTCTATTAGGAGTCCACAACCCTTCACAAGTAAAAGATATCACCAGATATAAATTACCGTTCCACCAAAGACAGGGCAGCAAAACAGTGCTGAAATTAGAAGAAACACACAATAAGCCTTCCCAGTTCCCACTAACACAACTAATATAACTGCATCTTCAATTTTTATTTTTTTTTTTACCAAACTGTATTCAGTGATGTGTAAAAGTTGATGGAAACTGCGGTACTTAGTAGGATGATCTTTTACAATCACTTTCCAAGTTTTTTGCTTATTTTAAATGGAACTTTGGAAAGGGTTGAAAGTTCTAGTCACAGTGATACTTGGACATTTGCAGAACCTTTGTCTTCTCCTTTTAAAGGTTAAATATAATCTAATAATCCCACAATTATTCATATTTGTTTAGATACAGTTTTTCAGGGTTTTTTCTTTGTTTCATACAGGGTTAAAAACAATGGTGTCTCAAGGAGTAAAAAACCCTCTGATAGATTTAACAGCTTTGGAAGATAAAACATTAGATGAAGTAAGTGCTTGGCGACCCCCTTCCCCCTTAGTTTCATTTAAGGAGAAAATGGGTCCATCCCCTGTTAAAATAACTACAAATGCTAATTCTAGAACACATGACTTATTAGGCTGCTGCAATGGTTGGGTAGTCAACATTTATACAGTTGTATCTGTGTAAAGAAATAGAGATTGTGCTGATGGACCTCTATGCCTCAGATGTCTGCCTTAGTGTGCTGGATATAGAAGCAGAACTTCCTTTATTTAAAGAATTATTATTTCACTTGGATGGCTTTTTTGTCTAAAGTGGACTGTCTGGTTTCTTCCTACCTTTTAGAAGCTGAGACAATGTACAGAAGATTAGCACAAAACAGGAAAAAGTCTTTGCATTTGTTCTCACTTTGAACATTGCTATTTGATTCACCTTAATTTTAAGGACATTTTATACAATTTTGTTTAGCTTTAAATACCGTGTTTTGCTAAAAATCTGGCTAACTTGAACTATTACTTGCCTACAAGTACAAATTAAAACAATTGTTATAAATGGTGTGCCATAATGAGAAATAACTTACAGCTGCACTTTTCTGCAGTAGATTTAACTTAAGCTTTTGAGTTGTAATGAGTAATGATGCTGCATGTCTGAGTTGTTTGGTTTTTTTTTTTCCTGGTAAGAGTTGTACAAAGCTAAAACTGGACTAGGAGTTTAGGATAGGTATATGCAAACCGCCCTAGTTTGCTTTTGAGGCTGGTTAACTGCAAGCATGAAACTGAGCATGAGGTAAAGTGAGTTGCCTTCAGCCACCTGGTAACTGGGGAACACTGCCAACATTAAGGCTTGAGTTTTTTGAATTCCGAGTGGTATCACATCCTCCTGACAGCTGTCATTTAGCCTGCAGGCTGCTGGTGTCCCACAAGATGTTAAAAAGAGGTCAGTAAAACAATTGCTAGTTCTTACTTGCCATCAAGGCCTGTCTGTTTCGTACAGGTGATAGTTAAATTTTTTTTTAAGCTGTTCTGGTTTTACTTAGATCATGGTCTTATAAAACTATGCGTTTAAGAATTTTTTTCTTCTCTCAGACAACTCTAAACTGCCAGGTACTAGCAGAATAAAATAGTCTGTGGAGTTTCTTCAAAACACATAACGCAATGGTGGAGGGAAGGTAGGAAAATACTGCTTCAGATGATGATGCAATATCACTCAGTGAAGTTCAGAGGAGGTGGCATGCAGGCTTCCTGACTCAATGGAAAACAGAGAATCATCCTTCTGGTTTTGGGGCAGGAGGTAGCTAATGTTGTTTTCTTTGTAGGGCTATGGTGTTGCTTCTGTGGCCTCTACATCAAACGCCTCAAAATCCACTAGAGAAAGTAGCAATGCTGCCATTATAAAACGCTTTAATCATCATAGTGCCATGGTCCTTGCAGCTGGCCTCAGGAAACAGTAAGTTTCAATGTCGTGTAAAAGCTTTTTTGTAACAAATTTTAAGGAATTTCCAAAAGGAAAATACATCTTCAGTTACTCATCCAACCTTTTGATTTTTATGAATGAAGTATTTTTCTGTAGAAATGAAAATACCTTTAGGTTCCATTTTACTTTATAAAAGTTCTTCAGAGTTGTCTGAGATGACAAATGCCATTTTTATCTGAGTTGTTGTCATACAAAGCAGATCAAAAAATGAAAGGATGTTTCTGCCTTAGTTCTCTAGCCCTGGTGAAGGCTGCAGAAGTAGTATTCTGTCTGCTGTGTGGAGGGGAGGTCTGGTGCAGGGAGTTGCTGTTGCCTGCCTTCCAGGAGCAGGTCTGCTGGGGCTTCCTGTAGCAGGGTGCATAGAAGCAAAAGAACAGTGTGGCATGGGTGGATCAGATGAAAGATTCCTCCAGTGCAGTACCCTGCCCCTGACCAAAAAAATGTATCCGCTGGTTATGTACATTTACAGTAAACTTCACAAATAAAACTTCTTAAAAGAGGCATGAAATGGGTTTGATGTGAAGTCTGCCTTACAGTTGGTTTATAAACAACTACTAAAGGATTACTAGTCTACCCAAATCCTACAGACCTTACCTCTGAGAGATCTTAATTAAGTACTTCTGTGTAGCTGTGGTCCCTCATGTTGTTCTTCGGTCTTGCACAAATGGAACACTGGACCTTAAACAATCTCTTCTGGGTAATGTGTGTTTCTGATTCTTAGTTCAGAAAGAGACAAAACAACAGTTCTCATTCTGAAACAGTAGTATCTCAGGGCTCCCATAGTTCTTCTAATATCTGGTTGGCATAAGTGAGTATGCAAAATGTTTCTAATTTAGTCATGATTTTGTTGTGTCCCACTTGCATTGTTGGCGTCCTGCTATTTCTGAAGAGAGGGAGAAGCACCCTCCCCTGCTGTTGAATTTCCCCCTTGACAAACAGGGTTATTTGAGGAGTTGGTTCCTTCCATCTAGATCAACTTCTAGAAATTAAGACCTAAGGGGAAAAAAGTTGATACACAGTATGTGAACATGCATATAAATTTTTTGAAACAGATGTATTTACTTTGTCTCTAGCTTGTATCTTAAGTTTCCTGTGAGGTGAATTCTTCTTAATGCTGTTTTTCTGTTTTAAGAGAAGCACAAAATGACCATTACAGTGAGACCAGCAGTACGGATGGAAACTCCAGGGATTCAGATTTCTTTCAGCCACCAATGAAAAAGGTATAAAGTTAGCTGATGCAATTCTAATTGAATGGAACTGGAAGCTCTGTCTCAAAAGATTGCTGAAGGTTCCTTATGTGTTTTATGATGCATCTAAAGTGATACTTATATACTTCTAAGCAAAGCTAAACAGAATAAGAACCTGAGCACCTGTAAGAAACTTTGTACCTTTGTTAGTAAACACAAATAAATTACACCTTGAAGTATTGTTGTGTTCATCTCTTCAGTAGCACCCAGTGAAAGTAAAAATTTTCCAGTATGCTTCTGATTGGACCCAGAAATCTGGTTCTTTCCATTCAGTGCAGTTCAGTTCCCTCCCCCGTCTCCCCGCCCCCCCCCCCCCCCA
>VFFE01007048.1:415758-521567 GCA_008921705.1 Burhinus oedicnemus
ATTGTTTGCAGAGGGGATGATTAAACTGGCATATGGCAGCCTTCATCTTCAGGTGAAAAGCTGAAGTGAGATTAAACTGAAAGCATAGTGACACCTGGTGCACTGAAATACTAACCATAGCAGCTCACAAAGTAGAAAAGAGTACTGTAATTGCTACAAAACTGAATTGAATACTCTTGCTGGAGTTGACAGCCTAAATAGAAATGCCAAGGGGACTCAAAGCCTATGTATATTGTGAGAAAAGGTTGTGGAATACATGTGTTGTTAAACGTAGTCAACAGCTTTGACTTCACTGAAAGCTGCAATTTTTACTGGGGAGTAAACAATATACCAGGACTAGAATAAATGTGATGAAAAGAGGAGTGAAAGAGTAGCATGAGAGTAGGAGACTTCAAAAGTAGTTTTCTGACTGTACAAATCTGATACTGCTGTGCTCTTACCTCTCACCACTAATGCTGTAGGCTCCACTGCTACCGAATAGCTTGGGTAACTATTACGGTTTTAGCCTACAGTCTTGTACTACAGCCATTAAATCGTTACTATTTCTGCCAATCTGGAGATAGATGGACATAAATAGAGAGCACAAAGATGATCTATGTATAGCAGAGCACTTTTTGGAAGTGGCAGGGACTGCAAGTTTTGGCCAGAATCTGCAGAAAAAGTGGTAGTGCCAAGACTTTCAAATTGCACACTTTAAACAATATTGGGCACTGCTCCCTCTGGAGGGTAGACATGAACCATTCCACACTTCCGTTTTCTTTAAGGTTTTAGTAACCCTTCCACTCAAACTCAGTGAACTGGGGAAAAAAAGCACTAGATGCATAGAATTGTGTCCTCATTAGTAATGTGTATAATTATTTGGCTTATTTTAGGTGAAACTGCAGGAATCCATTGAATATGAAGATTTAGCAAAGAATAATAGCATTAAAACTATTGCACTAAACTTAAAGAAGTCTGATAGGTAAGTTAACAAAGTATGCACGGCTATTTCAGCATATTCAATCTAGCAGGTCTCTCATCACAGCCTGCACAGAATCAGCTGATTTAGTCTCTACCGTGCCACACTCAAGTGCGTTTAGGCTAAGTTTAGAAACCTAATATGAACTCCTCCACAAACCAACTTTCAAGTAATCCCCATTTAAATTTGTATTTTGATCTCATCTTGCTTTTCAGCAAGTTAAGTCTCTGTAAGCATACTGACATACAATTTCTGTGAAAGTCAAACAGACCTGTATTCATGGTTTAGCACCTTGTTGCAGCTTACAGTGGAAAAATACTTGTTACATGTGAAAATACATACGATTCCATGGAAAATTCACGCCCAGGCAAAAAAAGTGCAGTTGGGATAGTTTGGACTGCTTACTGCTCTAGTATTTTTGTAGTAATAGTCCTCTTGTTTTCTAGACTTCTGAGTTTGAGAACCATAGATGTAACTTCAGAAAAGGAGTGATGCCACAGGAAGGAGAGCAGTTCCAAACGTGCACCTAACTTCATTTAGTTGAGTTTCAATTGAAAGTTGTGTGAATTCTTCCATTTTAATGATATTCCCAGAACTAGGTGGCACAGATAGCACTTCTCTTATTTCGCTGCCATACCATCCCCAACCTAACCTCTCCCCATGTGGCAATGTATTTTACTTTGTCAATAAATAAGATTTAGATAGTAGCATCAACAGTCACTAAGCATCTAAAATTGGCAACATTTGAAGAACTGTCCACTGAGTTTAGCCTCTGTTTTCCCGCCACTCCTATTAATACACTTTTCTCTTTCCTTTTCTCACCTCACAGGTATTATCATGGTCCAACTCCAATTCAATCACAGCAATATGCAACCAGTCAGGATATAATTAATTCTTTTCATAGTATTAGGCAAGAAATGGAAGCATATGTACCCAAACTAACTCAGGTATGGAAGAATACGCAAAAAAATTCACTTCTTGATATTAGTATCTTGCTTTCTATATAATCTTGTGTCTCATGTCTACTGGAATTTTAATTTTTCAGGGTAAACTTCATTTATCTGCAATAGTTTTATGTTATTCAATTTATTTTAGAACTTTAAGCGATACCTTCTGAGCTATTGCTTTTAAAATCTAAACAATAAGAAACTCAGTCATTGCGGATATTCAGAGTTATGGTCTACTGTTACCATATTCTTTTGAGGAAATGGTAAAGGTACAAAGTAGTAAAGCAGGACAGTCATGCAACATGAAGCACAGGCTGATATTAGTGAACCCACCCTGTGAAATTTATGGATGTAATGGTCTTAGGAGGTCATAGTAAGCAGGCTTGTAACTGAATGAGTCTTTCACTCCTAAATACACTCAGGTAGGATATAGGTCTCACTGTGAGCTGCACAGAAGCTCTGTCCTGGCAACTGGAGGGCAGCACAGCCTGTAGCCAATCTCCCCAGCCAGTATCTGAACTTCCTCTGTTAGTCAACCTAGATTTGACCCTAAGTAAAGCAGCCACAACTGTGAACCTGTCACATTTCTGTATAGTCATTCTCTGTCTCATTTCAAACTAGCTGCACAGCTAGTTCATGTACTAGCTAAAGAAAAAGGTTGTTTGTCTGTAATTCATTGAAGAGGTTTCAATGAAAACATGAGCTATAGCACTTAAAGGCAGTGTGTCTAATTCTGGAGAAGAGCAGACTCTTCATCAGAACTTCCATTGTATCTGCTCAACTGTACCTTTGCCATTGGAGTTCAAATACAACTTATTTTAAAAAGATACTGTTGGAAAAAGCAATATGAAATGTTTGTTCCGTCTCTCCCTTCAGGTTCTTTCAAGTGGTGATGCTACTAGCACTATTGCAGTCCTGTCACCTGGAGGAGCACTTATGCAGGGTGGAACACAGCAAGCCATAAACCGTAAGGCTTTAGGATGTATAATACTTTAATCGTATCGTATTGCATTATACAGCAGTACCTGGCTTGCTGTTTCATCTCCTTCTTAGAATATGTTACAGTGATAAAGGAAATTATGGAAACACGTAGCTGGAATAATACTGGGTTACAGCAACAAAAGAAAAGCAACCACCCAGCCACACCACGAGGGTGGTACTGGCTACACCAGTGCTGAGGCAAGTGAATGAGAAAAAATTTTACAGAGCAAGCAATGAAGGATGCACTTGGTACTTAAGTCCTCTTACAGATAAACAGATTTTGCTTGTTCAGCATTTCTCTCTTCTGATTTTTTTTTTTTCTGGATTTTAGAAAATAAAGACATACTCTGGGAAAGCTGTAAGGAGGTGAGGTCTAGGTAATTGTCTGGAACTAGTTTTTTTGCAGCCTGCATTTAAAATCCACAGCTTGCTGTGAAAAAGGACAACTTACTTGCAGACTGCAAGGGCAAAACAGACAACTCCTCCTTCTTACATCTCCATTCAACCACCCCTTTCCCTGTTGTCACATTCCTGCCAGTTTGAGTTCCTTTCTGTTTAGTCTCATAGCAGATGAATCCCTATTCTCACAAGCAGGGTTTATAACAGTTTTCAAGTTTAACTTGTGTTACTTGGTCTGAAGAGCAGCAGAAACTAATTCATACAGCTGAAAAAGCAAGTATGAGTTCTTTGTGGTACTGAAAGAAAAGGAGTCGGCAATCAGTAGTGAGGCTTTCTTACCCCTCCGAGTTGACATACTGGGTGCTACACTCCACTTCTTTGAGCATGACCACCACCTTTTTTTTTTTCTGTTGTGTGGCGTTTTTTTGTTTGTTTGTTTGTTTTAAAAAACAGCCTCATCCTGGAGTTTGCTATTCACTGTTCAGTTCACTGTGCTGCTGTGTCATCCTTAATGACTGCTTGTGCTTTTTGTCTTTGGTTTTTATGACTGTGGTTCCTTCCCTTTTCTTGAACCCTGTTGCCCTCTAGGAGGATCTGGGATACAGTTCCTTGTTCCTGCCTGAATCTCACCTGCATGCTGTGACCGTCATCTTATTGCCAACATAAGAGAGAGGGAAAAGCTTGCAGTGTCCACCACACAGTATTTAGTACCATGCTGTGAGGAGAACAGGGTGCTGGTCCCAGAAGCAGTACTGCCATGCTGTTAGAACAATACAGATATACTGCTTCTAATCCTGGATTAAGTTTGGTGTCCATTTTTTGCCTGGCATAGATCTCCCTATATAATATACAAGCTTCCAAGTATATAGCCATAAATAGCAGCTGACCTGATCTAATACTGCTGATAGTCCTACTTCAGGTGTGAGGCACCTCAGTGTTCCCTCCTAGCCAACCTTTCTGTGATTCTAGTAGAAGTGCATATTGCTGAACTCCCTCATTAGCCTTACATTCTCATTTTTCATATGACAGTTTTGAATGATGGCAGCAAAATCTTTTTCCTGTTGCAGAGATGGTGCCAAACGACGTTCAGTCTGAACTAAAACACTTGTACGTGGCAGTAGGGGAACTGCTACGACACTTCTGGTCCTGCTTTCCTGTTAACACACCATTCCTAGAAGAAAAGGTAAGGTGGAGCTTCCTAGCATGGCCCTGGTTATGATGTGGCCAGATCTTGTTTGAGCATAACTGTCATTAACTTAAAGTATAGAACTAATGTATATGCTTTAAATCAGTGTAGCGCTTTCTCATACCTAGAACTGAAGGTCAGAAAACAATGTAAAACATTATTTTTCAGCAGTTCTGCTGGTGCTACTGGTTAAAATCATCCTTGTCGCTGCATGCCTGTTAGCCCCTTCAGGAGAAGTTGCTTCAGGCTAGTTTAAAACAGAATGGTCAGCTGTATTCCAGCTGCAGATTTCTCATTGCCAGTTTAAAACACACAAACAAAAGCTCCCCTTCCCCGACTTTAAGACATAGCCTCCGCAGGACAGTTACAAGAAAGTTTTCCTTATTCTTCTATCCATTGCAAAAATCACTCAGTCATAGCTTCAAAACAGACACTGCTTTTCAGAACAAAGTTGCCTTCAAGAAGAGATGTCTGTTTACGACCGGGCATATCACTGTAACTATTTTTCTGTTGCTATTCTTTTGACCTCACATGGATCACAAAGATAAAAATTTGCATTCAGATATGTTGGATTTTCTGCTGCAAAACATGGTCTGAAAATCCATGGTACAGTCTTTGCTTGGAGCAAAAAAAGATGGGTCTGTGAATATCTTATCTGTAGTGTTTACTGCCAAAGCAATAATGATCACAGTGGCACACTGCACTTTCACTCATACTGCACTTGCCTCAAAAATAAATATGCACTCAAGGATTGTTAGAGACTGATATTTTAATAACTTTTCTTCCTCAAACTATACATACTTAAAGTAGCCCCCAGAATTAGCTACAAGGTGTTTTGTTGGAGAACAATTTATTGAAATGAAACTTCTGTGTAAGTGATTATAATACTGGTTTCTGTCTCTCTCTCAGGTTGTGAAAATGAGGAGCAACTTGGAAAGATTTCAGGTTACAAAGCTCTGCCCATTCCAAGAAAAGATTCGGAGACAGTATTTAAGCACAAATGTAAGGGGAAATACTGTTTAACTTTAATTACATAGCTGCATATTAATAATTTGAATCGCAATTATCAGAGGATGGTAGCTTTGTTACTTCTTATCCTAGGGCATTTTAAGTTTTTTGTTAACTAGGAAGTGGGCAGCAGGAAATAGGGTACACAGTTACACATGTCTTCTCTCCTTGTCTCTCCCTGTATAACTTGCTGAGTAATACCAGACACTGTCAAGAACTATAATTTGAAATCACCAAGTGAGATAATATAAAGGGGAAGTCATGCTTTGTTTTTCACTTCCACCATGAAGTGGAACTTTAGCAACTTCAGAATTGTGTCCCACCATGTCAGACTTGAAGTGATCACAGACTAAATACTGGGACAGCACAATCAGGTCACTTCCCTGTGACCTTCTCAGCTTGGTAGTTCTCTGAACTGCTCCTTCTACAGATACTTTGCAATAGAGCCTCAAGGTCCTTTCTCGCTTTATCATCAGGCATACCTCTCTGATTTTAGTGAGATTACTCTTAGTGAATAAAAGGAAAAACACAACTGAGTATCTGATCAAAGGGAGGGGAGGGGATCTGTTTTCCAGTAGCTGGGACATTTTTTTTCTGTCTTAATGTTTCAGTTGGTAAGTCATATAGAAGAGATGCTGCAGACGGCCTACAATAAGTTCCATACATGGCAGTCCCGGCGTATGCTGAAGAAGACGTGAAAATGCATGCTGTACAGGTTTGAGAGCAAAATCTGCAATAGGTATAGGAGTACGACCTAGCATATGTGCAGATCTTATAGTTGTTGCAGGAAGACCTGCAAGCTGTGGACTTCTGGAAACAATGCTAACTGAACTTGCACATTTTTGAAAAAGAACTGAGATTAAACTTGAAAACTAGGGAGAAAAACAAGGAAGAACCAAAATAGAAGAGCTGAGGCGCAGAAATATTTAAAAGACACTGTTTACTGCAGTTACTCAGGAACTGCTTTTGATTTGCATAAAGAGCTGCTTTCAGAAATAAAAAATTTAAAGAGGGTGTATTAATAAAATCTGTTTTTCTGTCTAATTTTTTTTTTAAGAGGTGTATGGCACAGGGTAGAACTCAAAAGTTTTTCTTCACTGGATTCTGACATTTTATTGAATTCTGTTTGTACTTTCTGCAACAGTTTAACAATGATATTTTAAAATACAGCTGAGACTGTTTTGCTTCAAACATCTGGGAGAGTGTAGCTGTCAGAAGACAAGCTTCTGCCATATGTTTCCCCACTAATTGGAAGCAAGAGACATTGCACTGAAAGCTGTTTATGGTCTGGCGTCCCTAAAGGCACATGGGGGCAAGCTTTTGCCTGAAGTCTTGGATTTTTATGCAGAATTTTTTCAGCCATCAGTTTTGCATGTTTTCCTTTGAGTGCAAGTGTGTGCTACTGCAGTCTTTTTTTTTTTTACAGTGGCATTTGTTCTGAGGAGAGAATGCGTTTTTAAGAATGAAGTTAAATAAAAATTCTTACAAAAGTAGTCATTTATTTTCAATTCTTAGACATTTTTTATTTCTTCTAAATCTGTTTTCCTTCACTCTTCCCTTTTGACTGTTACATATTTTTGGCGAATTGATAATCATTGCAAACAAAAAAATGTGTTATTTACACAACGTCCATAGGTATTGGGAATCTGTGCCATACTTTGTTCCAAATAGAATCAGTTCAGTTTCAGACCAACTTGTCTTGTATTAAATGTGACTTAAATGCAAAGTAAACCTGTTTTCTATAAAATATGCAGTTTAATGACATCCTTGTATTTTATTGTCATCTTGACTGTACTAAAGCTCAGTATGGGGTACTGAACTTTTTTACTTCTGACTAAACGTGACTGTTAGAGTATAAGATGCATTTACTACAAAGACAAATCAGAGTGATAATACATATTCAAAGCAAGCACAGCGGTGTTCAGTACAGCAGAATAAATTCCCATTAGCCTGCATGATGGCTTAATACTAGATTTTGCCACCATTGGTATGATGTTAAAACATGCTAGTAATGATGTTGGGTGGAGAATTCGTGCAAATTCCTACAGAAGAAAAGATGTATTTGTATAGCCAAGTCTGTGCTTGTGCTGTGCTGCTGCTGCATTTATGCAAGAGGAGTTTTTTCTTTAACTGATGCGTGAAAGTCAGCAGCTTCTTTTTACCCAGTGTTTTTGGATTTTTGTATTATGCTAATATTTGGTAAAAGCTGAGTTTCAGTTAAATGTCACAGTCTGCACCAAAATTCTGTTTGAAAATGTATGCATATTGTTAAGCCTAGTTTCCCTGTCTGCTTTTGCAGATAGATGCATGATACCTGCTCTGTGATGTTAATGTGGTTCTGCTACAAGAAATTACTGGGCTCAACAAGAGAGATGCCCATTGTTTTTGACAGGGTGAAAATGTCACTAGGAAGAAACAGATGTACGTACAGCATTTAGGGGATGAGGTGCATCTCTTGACAAGAGTTACCTCTTGTGATAAATAAACTGTTTCTCTAAAATTTAGGCTTAGGGTATGGCTTTATTAAGCCTAATCCTCTTGTTAGTGCAGGCAGCCCCAAGAAAGAAAGGGTAGTGTTGTTCTCCCCCACTCCAGAGCATTTCATCTAGCAATTCTGTGGCCAAATTTCAACTGTTTAGTGAAAGCTGTAACACCTTTCATCATATCAGAGGGCTAGGTTCAAGAAAATGTCTGATTTATATTCTAACTGTGCCTGAAGCTATGAACAACGCATTTGAGTATTAGACTGCACTGAGACTTCATGTGTTTAAAAAAAAAAAAAAAAAAAGAAAGAAAAAAAAATCATCGACAGGAGAGTTTTGAATATGGAACTAATTCACCTTTGATTTGAATCAGTATTTAGTGTTCCTGGAAACACTGGGCAAAATGGTTAGCATAGTAGAAAAGTTTCAGTGCATCACAAGAGCATTTTACAGTTTTAAAGGACTGTTGTTTATAATCATTATGGGGGATGTTGTTGCAATAGCTTTAAGTTATTATAGTGATATCAGGCTATCAAAATGTACCTTAATTAACAGAACTGGGGTGGGGAGGACTATGATACTAAATTCAACAGTTTTGCCTAGAGACTGTACAGGCAAGGCTGCTATGCACTTCATATTGCTTTTTCAGGTATTGTGGCAATAAGGCACAGGCCCCTCCTAAAGTAAGGGAGGTAAACTAAATATTCTTTCTTCTACGTTGTGTTCCCCTTTTCTGTAGCATGGTCCAAAACCCAGATTCATTCCTTAAGTTTTGAAACTGAATCATCATGCATTATATTACTATTGGAATCTTTATACTGACTTGTATTTTTAATGAAAATTCATAAAACTTGTATCATTGGCATTGATCTAAGATTTGTAGAATAAACCCTACTGAATTCTAAAGTCAAGTCTTCTTTAATGCTTAGGCTGTGTTTTCTGATGTTCAGTTAAATCCCAAACAGGCTCCATTCAGGTCTACATTGAGAGAACTGTGTATAGCACTAGCTCAGCTGTCCCTTCATGCTGGTACAAGAGGTTAGGAGCAAAAGGGTTAACAATACAGTTACTGTCAAATTATTTCATTTTTAGGGGTCAAAAACTTTTTCTGCTGCACAGGGAATCTACACCATTATAGTGCTACTGTCCCTCTGTTCCTGATCATACAAAAGCCAGTTTGAGTCTCCAGGGATTAGTACTCTGGTTGTTCCATATATTGATCCAGCTGTTGGTTCAGGAGAGCTAAATAGGCTGCTCTGTCAGCCATTCAAATCCAAGCTTTGCTAGTAATGGAGAAAGGATAACTTATGGCAGATACTAACACAAGTCTGGCTCAGCTTATTTGTAGCCTGTGAATTTCAGCAGATGAAAATACTTAGATGCACCACAAAAAAAAAAAAAAGCTGGACTATTTCCCTCTCAACAAGAGCTCTACCCCAGTCAAGGACAGGAACTGACATCTTTCCACTGGCACCATTCCTGCAAGTAGTATCTTGCACACTCACAGAGTAGCTCTCTAGACTGTCATCTTCAGCTTCCCAATGTGACAAAGCACTGTAGCTTTCCCAGATGGGTGACTTTCCCCACCACCGCTTTGTTTAAGACACTTTTTTACAGCTACAACTATTTTCCCTTATTTATACTGTAACTACATCCTTACAATTTCCATCATGCAGTATTGTTATTAGGTAGAAAGCTTACCTTATCCTTGCCAAAACTCTTATCAAACAGCGGCTTTATCCAGAAAGTCACTTGGGTAAGCAGAGGAGATGACGACAAGAAAGCTTAAGAACCAGTTTTCCATTATCCATCCTGTTTCCCTTTCTTAAGGGAAGAGCCTACCCAAGCATCCGTGCCATCTGCAATTAGTGTATTGGGAAGATTTGGATTGCAACACAGTTTCAGTGTGTGAACAGCAATATTCTGAACCTGTTTCCAAGCTCTCCCTTACCTTGCAGCAAGAGCTGGAGCTCAATCCAAATGGAACACAACAACTTCAGTTTGAATAGTGATCAGACATCATTGGTGATCTAACATTGATCCTCTATAAACCCTGATAACCAATGGCAGATGGGCCCCTGCAGTAGAGTTTAAAGACTGGGGAACTGTTAAATTACCGAACCAAATTTTCTGGATCTTTTTCAGGACAAAGCATTTCCCCTCAGCTACCTCTGAGCACATCATCTCCCCAAATGATAGCCAAGTCCTTGCCTGTAACACTGAGAGCAAAAGAATTCACTGCTCTCCTTGATAACATCCTGTAGATGGAGGATAACGTATTGGGGCTCTTTTGGGCTGTCTGCCATGGAAGACAAGACCCAAAGGTGCGAGATGCAGCCAGAGCAGTTGATCAGACTGAAGGAGCAGTTTGGCTGGTGAGCACAGTGCCTGCTAGAGGGTACAAACAAGAGCCCAAACGCCTCCATGCATCCAGTCCCGGGCAGCAAGCACCCCATGGGCAGCCCCAGCTCATTCAGCAAGGGAGGTCAGTTGCTTGCAACCCCACTTGCCGCCAGGCCATGCAGTACCAGTCCACCTTTATTCCGCCCTCCAGGCAGCTTTAGGATCACAGCCAGGTGGCAGAGTGCCTCAACAGTGACGTGAAAGACACATCTTGAGGAATGCAGCCAAGGCCACGGCTCTATGCTGGCATTTTCCCAGCCCAGGTGCCCTCAGCTGCTGTGTTTCCCACACAATGAACATCCCCATCCCCTCCAAAACCTGACAGCACTCTGGTCTTCCTCCCCCCACAAAAGTCCACACACCCTTCATCCTGGTAAAGCCAAAGTACTCCAGTAATTTGGATGTCAGCATATCCCCAAGGAAAAAATGTCCTGGACTTAGACCCTGTCCTCCCTGCTGGCCAAGATCCACTTTAACGAGGTTACTTTTTGTTATTATCTCACCCACAGCCCTCACAAACCACAAATTACATCTGAAGCTTTGAAAGGCAGCACACCCTCAAACACCAGCTAAAACTGGACACAGTTCTGTTCTGTAGAGCGTCAGCATCCGCAAAGCCCCACTCCATCACCTTCCAACCTGAGTTCATTCACAGGCACAACATGACAAACCATTTTATTGCAATTACTGCACCCAGCAGAAGCATCCTCAAGCACTGCTGACATCCCCCACTTCCATGCATGATCCTCCTTGAGCAAGCTCCTGCCCTTTGTGCTCACCCATGTGACTGCCCATCACCTCTTTGGCACAATGCTGTCGTCACCACACTTTGACACCATGCCTGAGCACCTTGTAGCCTGGGAATCCCAGATCCCTTCTGTATAACCTCCCCGGGACTCAGCTGCCAACACAATCTATGCGCATTCACAGCTGTGCATTTCATCCCCTAAACCATAAGGGAAAGTGTTGTCCTGCTCTTAGCAACACTTACATCCTCCTTTTCTACCCTACAACTACCAGTCTGCCTCACCTCAACAGAACCCCGATTCCAAGTTGCAGAGAAAAGAGAGAAGGATTTGATCATACCCAAGCTTAAGCTTCTGTTAAAAAGGCAAGACTCAAACACTTTGGGAATTGGCCAGAAATGACCAGACTTTCTGGGGCAGGAGCTGCCTCTTTCTAGGTACTGCACAAGGAGTGTTGGCCTCAGGTGGGACTTCTGGCCAGTCGCATGAATCACAGCAGCATGTTCACTTCCTCCCTGACCTAATCTGCAGCCTCTCCACCTACAGCCGACAGGCTGGTCCAGATAAAAGAGAGTTGATAATAACTTTATTTGACATATGGTGTGTCCCATGATCAGAATTGACAACTCAGATGCAACAACCCTATGGTAGCCACTTCCCTCTAAGCACCCCCCCATTTCTACATTTGCCCTGCTTCTGCAGATAGTATGTTAAGGAAGTAAGTGCCGAGTTGTAAAGCCACGTGCTTCCTAGCTGATAGCCCCTGAGCTCATATACGGCTCCCCTGCCTGCTACCTGTGTAGGCACCATGCTCCCCTCCCCTTCCGGCCACGAGCTGATCATCAGGTGAAACAGCAGCAGCGGGACAAGGAGGGACGCTGGCATCAGGCTGGTTGGTTTTGCTGGGTGTGCACTCAGCAGGAGCAAAGGTTGCATGGCTAGAACCAGACAACAGATATGCCAGCTGGTAAGCACTACGCTTCCTGTTCTGCAAGAACAGACCACACAAAGCATGTCGCTATGAAAAATGCTTTACAGCAGTGCAGCATGGGCACCTAGGTGCCCTCAACATGCTCTGTATGGAGATGTTATGTCACCAAAAGCAGAATGCTTCCTTTTGCCCTGCGGTCCTGTTGAGCTCAGGAAATCCCTCAGAGGCCTTCTGCCTTCCTAACCCTTCAGGCAACTAAATCGCTCCAGAAAACCTGGCTTGTGCATACTCCCACCATGATTCCAAACAACAAGGCTTTCAGGAGTGTAGTTGTTGGCACTGTTAAGTTGAACATGGTACCAAACACACCAAGTATTGTAACTGGAGTACAAGGAGCCAGCTGACTGCTTGAAAATGGTGGAATTAAGACGACAGAGATCTCATTAGTAACTTAAGCAGTCACAGCAAGGCCAACTACCAAACTTAAAGAGTGCCTGATAAAGACCACGCAGAAGGAGCAAGGTCACTCAGACTCCCAAGGCTTGTCTGTTTCACTAGCACCTCTTCTATCTAAGAAAAAAAGGGGATCTCTATGTTTTACATGTTGAGTGGCTGAGCATGACACTGTTCTGCATAGGATAGATGTGGACAGCAAGGGGGCAGTTACAGGGAAATAGAGCACTCCCTCAAAAAAGGAACAGGAAAGGAAGAGCTCAGTTGGAGCCCAAATGCACTTCAAGTAGGGGTCCTACCATAATTTAGAATTTATGTTGATCAAAAGCACACTGGGAGCTACTGAAAACTCAGAAGAGATCATATATTCTCCTCTCCAGCCCTCTGGCTAACTCCAGTTCACCGAAATGCCACTTTCCCTAGGTCAAATTCTGTCACTAGCTCCCAGACTGGCTTGTGCTGTTTTACAGCAGACAGTGGAGTGCTTCTTTAGGGACCTCAGTCTTGGATGGGGATCCTGGGTGCTGCAGAAATGAAATAGTATTTGTGGCTTGCCACTCCCTTGGACACAGCTCCTCAACTTAACAAAAGCAAACATATACAACAACAGTCCAAAGACAAACACAGGAGCTACTACTAGATTTTGTGATAACCATTCTTAGGTGATAACCACTACTTTAGACTGAGTAAACATCAATACAGTAGCATGATAAACCAGAACAAGAACTAGCTGTCAGAGCTGTGATCCAATCCCTAAACGAGACCCTATTCAGCTAAAGTAACTGGAATCTCCATTTGGGGATTTAAGATCCATTTTTCCCCAGGGAGATTTTTCCCAGAGGAGATGGGGGGGGGGACGGAGAATCCCTCCTCTTCATATCTCCCCCCCACCCCTCCCCCAGCACTTCATGTCATTCAAACTTTGTAGTCAAAGTTTCTAGACCTAACACCACAAAAGACAGACAATTCCCATTTACCTCTGGAAGGGGGGATGATCCCAGGTCACAGCCAGCCCAAGGCACTTCAGCAGAGATTGCCAGCAGTTTCCTTGGTGCTGATCTTTCACAAGGAGAGACCCCATCATCAGCAGGTTCAAACCTCACTCCCTAGACACACCAACTGACAGGCTGACTCGCTGCCAAGCACCCTTCATACCAAAGCATGTGGGGGGCAGAAAACAAACAATCCCCCTCCAAACCAGTGTCCATTCCCTTACCAGCTCCAAATTCACTGGTGCTGGAGATTCCCAGCCCCTGCTTGGACACATACTGTGGCAGTTATCTAGGTACCAACATCTAGTTCTTCCTCTGCTCTACCCAGCAGACAAAGGGAAATAGCTGCTCTGTCACCTCTCTGCTACCCCAGCCTTTCTGCAGAAGCAATTTCCTTTTGTGGGACTGGAATGGGAACCCAGCCTCAGGTCTACCAGCCCTGGGGGAACTGTGAGGCCAGACAAGTGCTTTGGCAGCATGGTTGGCAGAGCCTGGTCTTGATCCATAGCCCCCATCCCTGTTAAGTGTGCGCAGCCTGGTTTCCGAGTCCACTTTCCTGCACAGCCTTGCACAAGACCCCTCCCTGAGAGCTCCCCGTTGCGCCCAAGCTGGATAAGAGCTGGGACAAAGCATCGCCAATGCCCAGACTTCGTATCTTGGGCTCTTTGTCTCAATGTGCAAAGCCTGGGAGGAGACACAGAAGAGGCAGCTAGTTTCTCTGCTGCCTGTGATAGAAGCAGAGGTGACCTAAAGGCATAGTCCAGTCTCCATGGGGGTCAGCAACTGACTACACTTTGAGATCAGCCAGAAAAAACCCTTTCGCTGCATGGAGCTACTGCTCAGGAAATTTACCACATCATGCCATTTGAGTGCAAAATCAGGCCCCTCTGCCCTGCAGCTGTTTGCTGTATTCAAGCAAAGAATGACACAGGCTTATGAAGCACTGGCCTACATTCAGAAATAGCATATTCCTAGGGAGGTAGGCACGCAAGCAGGGTGAGCAACACTGACCTGACACGCAGTCCCCTGGCTGCATCTCCACAGGCACCACAGGGTGCAGCTGGAGCTCTGCGGCACAGGCACTCACGTACGCAGCCCCCACTCCTGGGGGATCTGCAGCACGTGTGGGCAGCGAGACACTGCAGCACATAACAGGGCCTTTTGTAGCCTGTTATTGATTTGGATTTGGTTCTGGCAAGGGCAGCTTTTCTCCTCAAGACACAGGCTGCAGCTGGCATCAGGCAACCAGAACCAGGACCCCGCCAGCAGGTGTGAGAGCTCCAACTTGTCCTGTTGCTCAAAGAAACCTTTGTCCACAGAAGCCTCAGATGTGGCAGTCTCAATAACAGTAAACCTGATTGTTACCAAGAAATCTTCCATGAGAAGTATCAGATAAAGCTGCATGTTACAATACAGTGGCTGATTTCCTGTCAACTTGGTTCAATCCATGGTTGAACTGCAGCTCACGGGATGGGAGGAGCATCATGCTTCACGTCTCTAAGTAGGACTACCCAACGCTTTTTCCACCACAGGAAAACTCACAAAAATGAGGGGAAAAAGCTCACAAAAATGAGCAGAAGCAGCAATCAATTTTGTTTCTGTCATAGTCAGACTCCTGTTTAATCCTACAGGACACAGCACAGCCATGCCCAGAAACTCTACATTCAGAGGCTGACATTTTGTGCTGTGCCCCTGCAAGAACGTCTCTCCCATCCAGCCCTGACTCAGAGCCATCTCTTCCCTTTATGCAACACCGCTCCACTTCCTGCGCAGCCAGTGATCGCTCTGCGCCAGCAAGAAATGCTGCCACATCAGTGCATGGGCTAGAGAGACAGTGTGCTAGTAAGGCAGCTTTGCTGCTTCTGCACTCATGCTACTGCCTAAATTGAAGTTAGATTATTGCATTATTATTCTCCCTCAAACATACCTCCCTTTTAAATAATAAATATCGAGCTATCTGAAATCAGAACCCGATGCTATAATTAGGCACTCCTAAAGCATACATTGCTGTGTTACACAACACAGCTCAGAGCTCCTGGGTACCGGATGAAGCTATATTAGCATTTTATTCACATCATGAACAAACTCTTAAACCGAAATCTCCAAGTGTTCTTGGTTACTGAGCCTTGGTTCAGATGACGAAGCAGTCTCAAGAGCATGGAATCAGATTACCCTGGTCTGAAGTTAAACCAGCGATGAACTCCAATCACTAGTGAGTCCCAGTCCACAGGACCAGACTAGAGTTAGCCAGAAGTAAAACCTCCAGCACACATACAAAGTGGATGTCAGGTCCTTAGCATCAACCGTTTGCTCAGTATCATCTGACCCCATTTATTACACACAGCTTGTTAACACAGACAGAGTTGGTCACAGTCCTGTGCAAATCTCAGTGCTAAGCACTACTGCCAGACCAAGAAATATTTTTAATTCATTTAAAGGATGAGCTCAAAACAAAAGCCAGACTCCAAACTCCAAGGCTTCACTGCTCAGCCTCATTTCTGCTTTCTCTTCCCAGCAACAACGGGCCAAGCTCCTGTCTGAATTTGTTCCTACAGCAGCACCAGGAAGTGTTCGACTAGCTGCAGTAACTCACATTAATAAACTGGACAAATATTTCATATTACTTGTTTTCAGGTCACCAACACAATGATAGCTCCGTCCTTTTTAAGTACTAGGTGCAAGAAAATGCCATGCTGCAGCAGCGCATGCTTTGCAGGAGACCTATAGATACTGGTGGCAGCGAGAGCCATATGGCATGTTGAGACAGCAGTGCTCTGAGCTAGAGCCTCTAGCTCTGTATGCAGCTCCCCCACCTATCTGTTACAGTTTATAACCAAGTATTTACGCACCTAACTCCCACTGGATGCAGCAGGATTAAAATACTCCCTGGTTCTTTAAAAATCCAACCCTGGGGCCATCCCACCTACTGACTTCCCTGGGTAGCACAGGGCCCAAAACCTTGCCAGTTGCACACCCAACCTGTACAGCTGTTTTGGAATCTGCATCTGCCAAACAGCAGCATGAGGGGGGGAAAAATCAAACAGGGTCACATTTAGATGTGTCATTTCCCAAGATTACCATGAACTGTTAAGAACATTTATGTAATTGAAAGGGCAGTACCAGTGGTCAAAGACAGCCCTTCAGCTGTCCCCAGTCAGCATCAAACTTTCTGAAGAAAAGAGGATTACCTAATTTAACCTAAAATTGAAAGCATTCTCCCAAACAAAAGTTTTCTGCATTATCTATAAGATATGATCTAAATAATTCAAAACCTCACTGGATCTAGGTCATTGACAGAGGTTTGTTTTTCAGCAAGATGTCCCAGAGGGATCAGCTAATTTTTTTTTTTTTAAAATTGTTGCTGACTTCCAACATCATACTTAAGGATACCCAATAGCAGATGGAGTGGATGAGATGAGAAGTAGGAAGGATACTGACAAAGGCTAACTACAACTTGTCGAAGCTGGGCATCTCACTAACACAGGAGATAAAACCACAGCTGCAGAGGAGTCATGTCTGTGACTGCTGAAGGTTCACAGGTGAATTCTAAGAGATGTGCAGGAAGTCTCAGGTAAAGCAACCTTATCTTCCATTTGCAGTGCAAGGATCCACACATACATCTCTAAGGGTCTCCAAAACCACAATAGTTGAAAACCCATCCAAGGAGAAAAAGAGACCAATTTCAGCTCTTGTAGAGGATGAATCTGTGGAATGACTTCTCTTCGTTGACTATGGAAGAAGCCCTAGCGGAAGTGCCACAGCTACATGGATAGTAACCTTCTGAACATCTCCTAGATTAGCACTTAGGCTCATTAGGTGTGTACAGTTCACAGAAGAACTGCAAAGGCAAATCTTTTTTAACCCTGAAATACTTTTTGCACATTTGCAGCCACTACATCAAGCAGTCCAGAGTCCAGTGGTTGACCTTACTTTTGGGTTATGTTGTTTTTACCTTCCGCTTTATTTATTTGCATGTAATAATAGCAAGCTACATAGAATCAGGAAATGGTGTCAGCACAAAGTTCAAACTAATTTCCCTATTAATGGCCTTGTGCAACCATTTTTACAGCAGGCTTTTAATGACATCTTTAGCCCAGTTACAAGGTTGAGATTACAGGCATTTTCAGGTAACTTGGGCAGGTCACCAATACTTTCTGGAAAACAAGTTTTCTTTTTCACATTTCTTTACCAAAGGAGATAGCAGTGATTATGCTCGTTTCAGAGAAACTAGAAGGTGCTATATCCTCAAAAGGACACAGAATGTATGAAAAGCAATAATTTCTATTCATTTGGTACATAAATAATTTCTCAAAGGTGCTTTATCACAAGCAAGCCACTTGCATCCTAAGTACTAGAAATCCAACAAACTATTTAATGTATCAGCCAACATTAAGCATCCACCAACTTTATCACACACCTACATTCAAGATTCCATGTGAAATAAAGAGCTTATTGCTCTGCTCAAGGTTTCCAAACAGATTAAGTCAATCTGGGGACAATAAACTTCAAAGAAACACTGTGCAACAGCTTAAAAATGCTGTATTTAGGGGAAGTACTGGCTGTCCAGACATGAAGTATCCGACCTCCAAAACCTGATCTCAGTAGGATACCTCAAACTGCATGTAAGAACTGAGACATTAATATATGTTACATGTTAAAATCCTAATATTTTATTCCTCACTTCCCAAATTCCATGTCATACGTTCAGCAGAAAAGCATGGGAAAGGACGGGAGATTTTAGATTAGAATTATCCTATTACTATTAGTCAAGGAGCTCCAGCCCTATGGATCTGGTGCAGAACTCTGTGGGCCAAATTCATCCCATGCTGTCATATCCATGTTTCTAAGGATATTTTTTTTTTTTTAGTGTCCTGACTTTAATGGGTGTTTTGTACCAGTACTTTCTGCAGAATCAGACTTTCAATGCATTAGATGCCTAATGTCTTAAATGCTTAAAAACTTAAGTGCTTGGGAGCAGAAGTCAGTATAGCCCTTGTCCCTATCAAAATCTTTATCAGCAAATAAAACTGAGGCAGATATTCACAAGATTCTTCATCTCTAAACTTCCTATTTCTTTCTCATCTAAAACCAGACCACGGAAACACAGTTCTGAACTTTAAGTTTTAGAGTGTTGATTTTTTTTTTTTTTAATTATTTAACAACTTATACTGCTTGCACACCTCTCCCACTGGTCCAGTAATTACCTCGTGATTTGATTGCTGTGCACACCATGAGCCATGTATTTGTAATATGCAACTCCCTGGGACACGCAGCCATATCCACCAGTTACAGCAAAACTCAAACAATGGAGCCACTGTTTCAGCCTTGCCACCTGGCCAACCTTCTTGGCTAAGGTTTTTGCCTCTCAGCTTCCTTTCAGCGCTACTACATCTGAGCAACTGCTGCGACTTTGCTTAAATCTCCACTTTCTGGAGTCCTGGGACTTTGTTAACAAACAAACAAAATAAGTCCTGGCTTATAAAAAAAGAAGCTTGAAAACAGGAATTAAGGTTCTGGAAGACAGAAAGATAGTTAGAAGTATACCAGATGGTAAATTCAGAATTTTTAAGCCAGCCACATAACTCTGGGAGCCTAAGTCTAGTTTGGGGGAGGCTGGGGAGGAGATTTAGGTAGGTATTTGTGCAACTGACAGCTTTTTACCTGGCAGTATCAGAGAGGCATAGAAAAAGCCTCCTGTTAACCTGCAAACAATTTATGAGCTCTGCTCCTTGGATCATGCTGTTACTCAGCCTTCTAGCCAGATTTAGACTCCTCTGTGTTTGGGTGAGCCTCCAGGCTGCCGCATCGCGCACCATTCTCCTCCTCCAAAAGGCAGTATGCCCTCCTCCCTGCACAAAACTGACAGCTCCGCACAAGCCAGCTAACCCTGCAGCAACGAGGCTGCTAGCCATCTGCTCCGACAGCTCTCCCACGCACAGACTGGCAAGGCAGACTCCTACTAGTACAGATTTGAACCAAAGCCACTCCTCGCACAGCTCGGCTCTCTCCCCTCACTTCCTCACACACAATCAGTGGCTTCTCTTGTGGGGCGTGGGGATGCTGTGACCATCTCCTCCCGCCTACTGCAGTTAAACCAAGCAGCAGCTCTGTGGAGCAACTCAGCCTTCCTGCTCTTCACTACTGTAAAGAAGGATTGCACAGAGGAGGCCCAAGCATGGCAAAAACGCCGTAACATACAGCACTGGCCAGTGTCTTACAGCGACGAGCAACCAGGCCATGGCAGCACACTATGTTGGGACATCAGCAAGTTCTGGACACGCACCACAATACATGCTTGCCAACGGGCACTGTGCAGTGGGAACAAGGCATCCGGGATCCCCACGTGGCTTGTAGGCACCTGCAAGGCCTGGCTCTGCAACAGCCTGGGGCTTGCAACACCTTGCTTTTTCCACAGCTCTCTCCTGCCAAGGAACGGTTTCTGGTGGTTCATTTCCTGCCTGTCTTCATTCTTGCAGGAACAGGAGTCTGCGGCCATCCAGTTAGCTCTGCTCAGTGCTGGGGAACACGTAAAATCATGTCACAGCTCCAGGGTTTACTAGCTCAGGTCTGCATTTGCCAATGCTTATGCTTTTGGAAGAATGTCTTAGCAGTCACCTGGCTTTGAGCTACAAAAATGTTTCTGATCCATGCTGTTAACAAAGAGGGGTGCTAACAATCTCTTCTAATACACATGTCTCAAAGAAAAAATGCACCATGATCCAAGCAAAGAAGCCAGCACATAAGACTGAATTAGACAATGCTTGTGTGGCTTGGCACTTCCTGGCAAAACTGAAATGCAAGCATAGGCTGACATTCAATTGATCCTGAGCCAAGATCAGAGTGTTAGCGAGGCAGGGTTACACAGAAACTCCCTGAAGCTTCATGATTTGGTCTAGAAAGTTTTAGGTTTGAGCTTTTGGATAAATTCAACCTCAAAATACTGAATGCAGATGCAGACCTGCAGATCTACATCCTTCTGAATTATTTGCCATGCTCTCAAAATCGCCTAAGTTACTGCGCTTAATTCTCCCATCAAGACTTACCCTATTCTCCTAAGCCTGCCCGGACCCAGACCTCAGAAGTAGCAATTTTTCACATTTCATGAATGGTTTCAGCTGCAAGCTTTGGGTTTAGACACTGGTCACAAAAGAGTGTTGGACCTCAGTCTCCCAGTCTGGTACTGCCCATTATAATTGGAGATAGGAGCGTTTCCAAGGCATGCACACATATGAAGAACCCCCCAAATCTCAGCACACTGAGAGCTAAATTCCAGGATCACCAGGCTTAAAGGAAACTTAGATTCACCACCACAAAGGGCAGTGGTGCTGTGTGTGTGCTGGCTCCCTGCTTCTCACAGATGCATTTTACTTTGATGGGTCCATCGGTGCTATTTTTCTGTGGCTTGCAGCCACATGTCCAAGAGGATGAGTGCAGCAAGAATTAAAGGCTGTATGACTGCACAAAAGCATGCAGCACATACAGCTCTCTATGTGCATGTGTATGGGCATGAGCACTGCTCTCCCCCTAGAATTAACCACTGCACTTCAGGCAAATGTCGGGCAGAGCGTGTTCCCCCAGGGACATCAGTTAATCCCTCCTAGGGGCTCTCAGCTGAAACAGGCTGTTGAGAAGGTGTTTGGGGTGGGAGCTGTTGGCCGCAGAGACAACCAATGCCTCCAGGCTGAGCACAGATAGGCAAGCTCCCTTCACTGTCCTTCGGCACATGGCCTGGGATGTGAGATCATGCATGTCAGCAAGTGTGACAGGTCACAGAGACATCCCACAGCCTGAAGGCATCCTGCTGTGATCTCGGGAACCCTGCCAAAGAGAAGTTTTCATTTCTGGAGCATCCTCAACCCACTCTTCCTTTCAGCATGTCCCTCTCTTCCTTCCTTTCCTCCCTTTCAAGCAACACTGCATTCTGCTTGCTCCCCGAGAGAAATAGGGCAAACATAACCTGATTAACCAAGGGGATTTGGACAGGAAGGCGCGGGGGGGTGGGGCAGGGGGATTAAAATGCAGAGAAACAGAGCCTTTCCCTCTCACATTAGCTCTTGCCTATTCAATAATTAAAGCATTCTGCGGTGACTCTGACTTTGGGATTTGCTATAAAAGCTTCTCGTAAACTCTGTCTCAGCATGCAGATATCAAAAGAAAGAGAACATTCGGTCTGACAAGCTGAATTTCTTTCAGACTCCGCGGTCAGTCAGAAGCTTAAAATCACTTGGATGCGAGCCTATGGCTCCATTTTAAAACATAAGATCCCCTCTTGCTGTTGTTCATCTATTGACAGTTTGAATCCAGCCTTTATTTGGCTAGGCTGTCTTTGAAGCGTGGTTTAGAAGCTAATGCAGGCTTTCTCCATTTCATGTATGGAGAAATCTCCAAGGCTGGCAGTAGTTTGTACAGGGTCTTATGAATAAGGAACATGTCACACAGGCTCTGGTTGCTCTCCAAGTCCATTTTGGTATTCTGTTTTCTTTCCATCCATTCTTGCTTGCTTACCATAAGACATATTAGATGTTTCAGGTCAGAAATGCAAAACTATCCACATGCAGAAAAGATGCCTTCCCTGACCTTCCAAGGAGCTATTTTTGTCTGCTCTTATACACCTAAGAACTCTTACAGAGGTCATGTACTCAACTAACTGGCCCTCAATAACCTTTGCCTAAGAGATATGAAATGTTACAGAGATTATTTTCTTATTATGATGATTTTAATTCTCTCCATAACCTAACACCCTATTGACTCTAAATCTCCAGATTTGTTGTTGCAGGGGAGCATATTTTAAAAGGGGATGCAAGACTCAGATTATTACTCAAGGAACGTATGTTCAACATTACAGCTAAACACATACAAACAGAAAAAATGACATATCCTTAATCCAGAACTTTCCAAAATTTATTAAGTAGCCTCAGCCTTCAACTGCCTTCACTTCTCAAGACCAAACCTGGTGATAGAAATACTACTTAGCTGCAGAAGTTTCAAAGTGAAACAGATTTCTTTTCCTTATTGTGCCACTCCGGTGGCACAAACAGTTGAGATTAAAAATGAAGGAATGCTGGGTTAGCGGCCAAACACACACATAGAATGATACTCCATAAAGAAAGCAATAGACCTAGCTCCTTCTGTTTGAACATGTAAACGCACCACATCACATCCTGGAAGTCAGAGATCTGGGCTCTGGTCCGTCGTGTGTCTCACAAATTCTAATACAGACATTGTTCCACCAAACTGGCACTGCTCTGTCTGCAAACATTCCAGTCCAGAGGCTGAGAGTGAAGCAATGGGCAAGCCCCACTGCCCCAGCAGCTAGTCCAAACGCTTGTCATGTGGCAAGGCGTTAACACAGACCAAGGGGACTGTTGCCACTCCAAAAATTGTTCGCCCTCACACACTGAGCAAAAGATACAGCATGATGGTATATTTTTCCCTTCTGACATCACAGCACTAAATATGAAAGATCTTCCACAAACACACAATGAATCCTACAAAGCCTATAGAATGTATAAAGCAGAAATTATGTCCAACTAGCAAAAAGGATACGGAGAATATATGGAGAATATATTAGATGAAGCGTTCAGGAGACGCAGCCTCCAGAAATCCAGCTCTTGTGCACATGTGCGCACACACACACACAAAGAATCCATGACGTTATCTCCCAGCACCTCACATTTTCATCACGTTGGCATCTTTTAAAAGGGTACCTGCAGTGAGATACTTCCTTTTAAGGCCACAGCTGTGTAGCATCTAGTGATACAACCAAATCTAGATAAAGGTATGAGAAAAACAACACAATGTTGGAGATAGCCTGTAAGAAATAGCATACGTTGCATTTAGCACCCAGGACACAGGCATGTTGTTCCTCTTATTATAAGGCCCAAGCTAGAGAATCAACAGATTCTGCAAGTATCAGGATTCCCCCCACAGGAGCTAAAAGTCCGGTGCTTGTTCCCTTTGGTAACATCCACCTCCTTAAACAAGACTCACCATAGTTTGCAAAACAGCAAGGCCATGACCTGCAAATCTTTGCTAAACGTTTGTGCAATTTCATCCAAATACAGGAACACAGGGTCCACAAGCCAGAAACTCCACACTTAGCATAGCACTGTGAAAATTATTCATTGGCAGTCTGTAGGCAAGAAGCAACCTTTCATTTTCATTTAAAATTTGAGTGTAAATAAGAAAACATAATTAATTGATAGAGATAAGGGTCAGTATTTGTGCAGTGTTCTTGAACAACACAGCATACTAAGACAAGCACCATATTTGGCAATCATTCTGCCTTATTCTGCTTCCACTTTCACTTCCCTGTTTTCTTGTGCCTCTTCAGTTGATGAGCTCTTTACTGAGGAGAACAGCCGTGCGTCTCTACAATGCCTGCACTGTGAAGCTGTGCTCCTGACAGAGATGTTCAGCTTGGTACCTGCCTGGAGTGTAGTAATGATTTTACTGTGGCTGCATAATCAATCTGAGTCAAAAGACTCTTTCATGTTAGCAATGCAGGCTGCACCTCTATCTACTTTTATTTTCCTTTGGAACCACTGCTGCAGTTTGGACTGTTGGTATTAAGTGATGGCGCAGCATATTGTGTTTTAATTAAGAAACGTGGGCACTTAATTTAAATTAAAAAAAGGAATGGAAGAAAATTAAGACTACAAAAAAATGATTTCTTGAAAACACTTAGATATTACCCCCCTCTTCCTGCCAAGCACACTTTGAACTTACCCGTGACACCAAGCTCACATCTAGCTCTGCTGTGAGTAGGATGAGGTCTCCAGCACCAACCTGCAAGCCTGAGGAAAGTGCAGGCCACTGGACACCCACAGTAGCCAACTAACATACAGCTACAGCACATCTAAATGATGGTGTAAATCCCTAACAGTACAAGCTAGGAGACCTTGGTCATTAAGGAAATGGTGTGTGTCTTTCCCTTGGCTACCTTCTGCTTACAAAATAAATTGAATAGAACAAAATTAAAAAGCCCAGGAAGTAGAACTTTCAAAGAGATAAAGCAACAGCTTTCCACTGGGGCACAGCTCCACACCCACTTCAGCAGTATGTTCTGCTGGCAGTACATAGGATATAAACAACATTTAAAAACTCTGCCTGGTAACCTCTCAGGACAGTACCTGCCTTTCACAGTCATATCATCCCCCCCAGGGCTCTGTGTTCACCCACAGAGCTGCCAACAGCCACCACCACAAAAACAAAGACCTAAAAGAGTACCACCAGAAACAATCAAGTTACTTTTCCCATCTGAGAACAGCAGAAGAGTTCAACTCTGCAACACAAGCCAAAGCCACCCCTCAAGACTGCTATCTTAGGGCTGAGCCAGCCTAGCTGCAGCTCCTTTAAAAAGCCTCAGGTGTGGCCCAAGTGTGGGGACTGAAATGAAAGCAGCTGGTTGCCTACTTCCATTCTATTGCTAAATTTGTTGAACTGCAAGTTAAACTTCATCTTCCTTCTCCAAGGGACAGATAATAATTTATTACATCGTCATCTGTAGGCACACACATTTTCCATATTCACTGGGCATTATCTGAGAAAGCCAACTTGTGGGATAGACTGTGAGGCTGTTGTGGCATCCAGGCTCTAAAAGGAGACTGCAAAACTAGAATGTGATTATCTCTTGATCTCTGGCCTTTCCACTCCACTTCAGGCACAAGAACTGTAAAAGTTATGCTTGATGTTTTCAGTGAAAGCTTTGAAGAGAGGTATCCTGCGTGCTGAAGCGTGTCCTTCATGAAAACAGACCAAACTATTTTCAACGTCTAGGACTTCCTTGACCCTGTAACTTTATGCTGCTAAAGTGAGAGCTTCCTTTTGCAGAGTCCCAACTGTGACGCTCCCATCTCCTAAACAGATGAAAGAGATAAAGGGATGAGTTCCCATCTTTCTTGTGTACTGTTTCTGTAGAGTAGGCAGGGCAAGAAGTTCCTCCAGTCTGTGTGTCTGTAATGTTGAGATGTACTCTCAGCTTTCTACAGTGGTTGCATGGCCTAGTAACTTCTCAACCATAGGGTGCTGAGTTTCCAGCAATGTAACTTGGAATTTTGATTCACAGAAATGAAAGTTTGGCCACAGTGATTTTTGGATGGGAGAGAATACATAACCTGCCATCATTTTGAATACACAGAGGGTCAACCAGATATGTATGGTCTGAAATGCTAGAAAAGTATCTCTCTGTGTTGGGGAAGCAATATTGTGTTGTTAAGGTACTGTGTCCCAAATGGCCTGAGTCAGTAAAAACTTGTCTTTGCACGACTCTGTAGCTCTTTACCCTGAGCTAACAAGCTTGTTGGCATGTGATGTACTGAGAAGGGATCCTGGGGAAATCAAAACTGACAGCTGCAGAATGAATATGAATATTAAAATAAGGGCAAGGGGGTCTCTGCTCCGGATGGAGTTCAGGGACATGCCTCTGACCTTTTGCTGCTGAACTTGCCTGCCCTCTTGAATTGGCACGTAGCAGCAGCAGCAGCAGCAGTCTGCAGCCCTCCCTCTCGTATCCCTTCAGCTCTTTACTGTAATTTATAGAAAGTCTCCACTTACTGCAACCTGCCAGGCACTCAAGAACAAGTTAGGTAACAGTAATAGTTTTGCTGCTCCCAAGTTTAGAAGGCAGCAGCAAGGATGCATTAATGATTACGTTCCTCTTGACAGTCAACAGGAGGCAGGTGCTGAACTGGCTGAGTTATCTTTGGGATTTGGTTAGGTGAAGACTGAATAGCGGCCCTGTCCATGGGAGTGCCTTTCCATCTCTCTCTGACCATGTGATTTATCTGAACATCCCATTTCCTGCAGTTCTGAGTAAGTAAGTAAGTATTCAGAGTTGCATCAAGGGAATGGGTTTGTAGAATCCTGTGCAGTGACTCACGCTTCCATGAGTAAATTAATTTCCTTAGAGAAGCACGACAAAGTCATGTATTCTGCTTAGCCCAGCTACCTAGAGTGATGATTTAGGAAGATTTACTGCAAGAAATACAGTTTTCTTTAACTTTAAAGTTTTAACTTTAACTGAATGCATAATCCATCGCTGTTGTACTTGCAAATATAACCAATCTTTTAAGGGGAAAAGAAAAATTGTATTGAAACACGCCAGCTAGAAAACAGCTTGCAGTCAAAAACACACATCTGACCAAAGGGAATTGTGGAAGTCTGGGATCCTCAGAAACTTACAATTATTTACACAGGTCTCTCTATATATTACCCTGCTGCACATTTAAAAATAGTTTGTCCAAACAGATATATATAAATAGCCGGACATGATGCATCAGCTAGCCCCTCCCCCTTCCCCCACAATGACAGTGCAAAGAAAAAGAGGGCGTGAAGCAGCAAAAGCACTGGATCTGTGTAATATCAGTGTCTTTACCATAACATGCACACGTGGAAGCAGCCAAGGAGAGGGACCAGGAGGTGTATGGACCATGGCTACTCAGTTATGTGCAGAGATACCTGTTAGTGCAAGCCAAGGTCTTTTAGCTTTCAGTTTTCTTAAGAGATCAGTTCAAATGGTTTGACGTGGCTATACTGTCCAAATTTGAAGAACACAAAATAGGGATTTTTATGGAGTATGAATCAACTTCCCGTATCTTACCCTGATAAGTACTTCAAAATTGCAGGAATTCTGGCTCTTGGAGCTTTTCTGATGTTAACAATTTAGCAGAGTATACCAAACTTTTGGTGCCAAGCTACTCCATTTTGGTGTCCAGGCCTCGCTGGTTTAGGTAAAGAGCCTCCATCATTTTCATCTTGCTTTATGAACCTGAAGTGTTTCATAATTAACTAATCCCTACAGTACCACCATCAGGTTGGTAGATAAAGACCCTTCCTATTTTACAAACAAGAAATGAAGCCATTAAAGCTGGAGGAAGTTGTTCAGGCCTGAGAAGAAATCAAAGGGAAAGACAGGACTGGAACACAATGTAGCCATGTCTAGTGCCAGGTCTTTCCCTCGCACAGTGACATCAAAGCCCTTGAAAGTGTCAGAGCAAAAGCAGGACTGATCATGCTGGGAATATGATTTTTAGGGGCAAATTAGACCTCAGATCTCAGGTAGAGCAGAGAGATTCCACTGACCTTTCCAGGGCCAGTCAGCATCAACAGTGATGACGGGTTACTGCTAACTGCCTAGCTGAGCTGTAGCTCATACAACAAATCTGTGCAGGTCTTCGTTTGGTGTCATTATTCACCCCAGCAGCACCATCAGATTTGACTTAGTCTGTCATGAGCCAGTACCTGAGCAAATGGCAAGTGTAGAAATTAAATATCACCATGTAAAACCTCTTGCATATTAGCAAAATTGAGAGAAATGTACTAACACTTTGTGTTTTATTGAAAATAGTGAGATGCACATATTGGATTCACCTCGTATAACTGCCTCTGGACTTTATTTTTGTGATAAAGGTTTAATCGGTATGTCATAGTTTAAAGACAAACACATTTTTTAATAAGAATATGGCATTGCTTCCTTCTGTTATCGACCAAAGCCTGATCAAATGCCACCTGAGACCAGTGGGAAGGCTCTGCTTGTAACTCCTAGAATAAAAATGTAAGCGTTTCCACATTCAGCAACTTCTATTGCTTTATTTTTCATGTTTCATCTGTGAAAACTAATATTGAAAAGAGGGCAAGCAGGCTGAGGAAGAGCCAAGCTTCCCTGGAGACAGACCCTGTCACATCTCAAACATTCCTATCACTGTCAACACCACCTCCTGCTACTGCAATGGAAGGCAGTAGCAGAAAAAGAACAGGAAGAGTAAAACTCCTTACATATACAAGGGAGGAAAGTCAGCCCCATCCCTACAATCAAAGTCAATCACTTAAAAGAAATCAAAACAGATCTGGCCTCCATCTTCCAAGCGCAAGAAAAATGCCCTTAATTTGCTTCCCCTGTTCTGTTTGTGTTGTTACGAGCCTTCTCTGATTGAAGCTTTCTGAGGCAGAAAATCAATGTCAGTCATGCCAGATGACTGCTTTCCTCCTGAGCATCTACTGCTGCTACTAAGATCACAAAGGACACATAAAAGGAAAAATTTGGCAGTCACAGCCTTCTTCTCAGTTTTGTAACTCACGTAAATTAGCATTGGCATATTAAAAGCTGACACTAATTTTTAACAAAACAAGGCTTCTGAGCTGCTTGTCATCATTGAGGATATATTGGGACCAGGATGGTTTTGAAACATCCTAGTTAGCTTGCTTTGGCCTGCTCTGCTAAAGGTAGGACCTCTGGTATCTGAATAGGTACCAGAGCTAAGGACAACCTGATGCCTTATGTTCTTTTCTCAGTAATGAGCAACACAAACAGAAGCAAGTGAAGACTTTATTGGAACTTACACCCTGAAAACCATGTCCAGTTTTATTTTGTCTGAGCCACAGGATAAGAACAACCTTATAATACCAACATTCTTCTCTTAGGAGCCTTGGTCTCACCGTGACAGTAGTATAATACCACTTGCTCTATGTTAAGTTACATATTTTTAAAATACTCATTAATCTATCCAGCCAGTCTTGTCTTAGAAGCCTCTTATCTTACATTTAAACTCTTCAGAAGTAAACATTTTTATCGGGAGAAAAACTTTATTCTTGACCTTCAATCCTGCCAAATGTTCAAATTTTCTGTCCTGCTAGATATCTGGAGCCCAAACTCTGGATGAGATGTTTAGTCCTATTCATATAAAACCACTGTAAATACAGATTCCTGGGATGCAGAACTAAACTTCCTAATCTGTCCTTGAGACTTCTGATAGAACAAGATGCTCAGCGAACCCAGCATAATGCAGAATGACAGAACTACATTATACGGCTTCCTTTTATTCTGCATTCATGCGGCATTAGGCCTACTCAGCATCTACCCGCACTTTCCCTTCCTTAGGTACCAGTCCCCTCTGACATGACGCATCTCACAAGCGCCATTCATTCCTCAAGCAGCAGCAAGGAACAAAGCACATCTAGTTTTGCAACTAATAGGTCATTATATTTAACCCTCTTTGGTAGAAGTGCCGGTATTTATAATAAGAACCAAAACTTTGTATTTTTCTGGCTTGTTTCATACAAATCTCCTTATTCTACGTTTCAAGCACTTTTAGATGTTTTCTCACCTGTGTTTTTTGTTTCTTTTGTTTTGCCAATGAACTGTCAAAGAAACAATGAGGCTTTGGGCTACCATTCCCATCAGATCACCACAGCAGAAGGGAACTATCACTGAGATGGTCTGTCAGCAGGCGTTACTATGCCTTGAACAGCAGCAGAAAATTCCTTCAGTTGTAAAGCAGAGCTTGGTAGATAAGTACAAGCCTTACATGTGATGAGATATACCCATCTTCACACCATCTGCTTGGGTCTAGCATGACTGAGGGCCAGGTTTTAGGCTTGCATGCACTGTGAGTGGGATGAGGTCGTGGACAGATCAGGACCTCCGTGACAACCTCCTCGTTTGTAAATTGGCTGACTCTAGTGACTAAGAGGTAAACGATATGAAGTGACTTTAGAAGAGAGAAAAGACATCCCAGCCAAAACAGAGATGGAAAGGCTGGTATAGGTACAGGAAGACAATGGGGTTGATTAGTAAGGAAGGCTTTCTGCCATAGCAAGATAACCACCTCAAAAAGGAAGTCAAGTACATCCTAAAAGCCGTGAATAGATATTGCCAATAATCAGGTAGAATTCGAATCCCAAAAGGAAACTAAGACAAACATCACAGAGGTACTGCAGCTACAAGAAACTCAAAAAAAAAAAAAAAAGGAAGAAAAAAGTACCACTGTAAAACAAGAATGGGAAAATAAAGGTAACCCAGCTACTCACAGGAGATTAAATGAATGCTTTCCTGATTTTCATTAAGGACAAACGTTAATCCACGGCATAAAGACAGGATATATAAGAGGGGTAGAAGGGAGAAACGCATACATGATAATAAATGAACACAGCCAGCTGGCAAGCAAAACTGAGTCTGTTGCGCTCCAACTGGAGGAACCAGACAATCTTGAACCCAGAATCCTGATGCAGAGTAAACCACAAGTCCAGGTGCAAAGATTTTAAGCAAATTTACTGACATGGAGGCATTACCACAGGACCAGAGAACAGCAAGTATTTAAGTTAGCTATGGTGGAAAAGGTCTGGGTCTGTGCTTTTGATGTCTGTGCAGTTCTTCAGGAAAACTTGCAAAGGAAAGTTTAACTACCAACATGAAATTCAATGAATAAAGAGATAAAAGGTAGTACAGGCTTACTAAAAGCCAGTTCTGTGGGACAACTCTGTAGCATAGCATAAAATCGAAACTTCAGGCATCCAGGAAATACTAAAAATATTTTTTGCTCTTTGTTAGTATCCTAGCAAGAAATAAGCGGAGAGGAGAAGCACTTGGCTTTACTAACCAACCACAGGGCGACAGGGAGCCGACAGCGTGGCCTGACTGTGATAAAGGACCAAGCGCGAGTCCTGTCGCGGTATTTCCAGTAACGACAGGAAAACATGAGTGTTCCTGTCTGAGGCATCACTGCGAAGACTGTCTAAAACGCTTCAAACGCCAGCCTCTCTCCACAGCGTTCAAACGACAACCTTCCCTCACGGCGCCGACCGTTACGGGCCGACCGTTATTACCGTCCGCCTCGCCTCGCCCCCTCCCCTCCCCGCTCCTCATGCCGGCCCGGTACAACTTCCCCCTCCTCTCCACCCCGACGTGTCGGCGGGCACGTCCCCACCGTCGCGGCCCGCCCGCCTCACGTCAGTCGCCCGGCCCCTACTTAAGGCGGCCGCCGCTTCCCCGCCCCGCCGTTACAGCCGCCGCCGCGCTCGGTTGAGGACGCTGGGTAGGTGCCATCGCCTTCGCGGGCTGGGGTGGTTGCTGTGGGAAGGAAGGGAGGGGGGGAGGCGGGCACCGCTGGCAGACAGCCCTCCGGGGGGGACTCGGTCGAGCAGGCGGCCCCGAGCGGACTATAGTCCGCTCGGGGCCGCCTGCTCGACCGAGTCCCCCCGGCTGAGGAGTTCCCGGGCAGAGCCCTGGACTTCAGCCCGCCTTGGGTGCGGTGTGGAGAGGCACCCCGCCCTGCTCGGCGGCCTTGGGCAACCGGCGTGATTTCCTCACATCCCCCACCCTCCCCTCCTTGAGGCTACTTTGCGCTGCGTTGCCCCGCCATCTTCTTCACCCCCACCCTCCCCCCCAATTAACTCCCTTTCCCTAATCAGCGGTCAAAGTGCGAGTGGCCCCAGGGGACCTGCCTGTTGGGAAGGGTGCTGGGAGTGACCCTGCAAAGGGCTGTGAGGATGGGCTCAGGGCTGTGCTTGAAATAGAGCGTTAGTATACCACCTACTCCTTAGCGTGCATCTTTCAGGGGAATAGCACTCTAAAAACAAGAATTTTGAGTATTAAGTGTAACTGAGAAATGGTTGTGTGGGTGCTCCTCGCCAGCCCTGCACGTTAAAGTGCTTATAGTGCAAAGGGAGAACTTGGCACATGGAGAGAGTGTGCGCTATACTGGGCCATGCTTCAGGAGACTTCTGCAAATGAAGACTGACGTGTCTTGGTTATCTTTTCCTAAATATGTGGACTGATGGCTTCCTGTTCCTCCTCCTCCCCCCTGCCCCAAAATTCACAGTCCTTACCTGCACTGCCAACGCTGCCTGGCCTTTCCTGCTCTGAACAAGTTGCTTCCTGTTCAGCACAAACTTCAGAATCATGTTTTGTCTATACTTGCATCCATCCATCCACGCGGCTGCCCCTGCCTCGGGCTCTTCAGGCAAAGCAGAAGCTATTCTGCTTGGGAAAGCATGGTATTGGCTTCTGCAGGGACGCTGAGGTGAAAGCACAATATTCATCATCATCATGGCATTTCAGTGCACCTGTGGCTGTTGGATTAGAATCCATCTAACCTGGCTGCTGTGCAGCTGGTAGCTAAAAAATCTGAGGGTGGGAGAGATGGTAACACCAGACTAGAGGTCTTAATTCAAAACTAGGCAATTTCACTTTAAAACAAATCCATAAAGTTGACTTTGAGGATCACACAGTGCTTAAGAAGGGCTTGCCTAAGCGTTGTGCAACTTCAGCTCCGGAAAGGCTTCAGGGCACCGAGTACCAGTTTTTCAGGGCAGTACAATGGAGATTGCCAGACCATGCTGTGCTTAGAAGTACTAAAATGGCTTCCTGTACCTAAATGTAATATGGATGATCATTTAGAACATTCTGCTAATGCTGCTGGAGTGCCACCCAGCTACGTAATGGTTCTCAGGCTGTATTTGAGGGAAAGCTATAGCCAGCTTAAACAGTTCATTGTCATTAGTAATTCAGTTTTTCAATCATTTTGCTGCATACAGGCAGTACTGCCAGATTTTTCAGACGTGATTTGTATCCATTTTCTTATCATCCTAGAATAAAATCTGTCTTGCTTGATACAAATCTCTGGTGTCAGCAGAAGCTCCAAAGCCTGGAGAAATAATCTGCTGCTTTCCTTTCAGCAGTGCATCATGTCTCTCAAGGATCAGCTCATCCACAATGTCCACAAGCAGGAGCAGAGTCATGCCCATAATAAGATCAGTGTGGTTGGTGTTGGTGCAGTTGGAATGGCCTGTGCTATCAGCATCCTGATGAAGGTAAGTGTCAAGCTTGGGATGAAGCAGCACAGTTTTGACTACCTGAGGTCTAAAAGAGGGGCAAAAAATAATATCTCCTGTATTAGGTTAATTGGGCAAGCACACAGGATGAACTCTTTGTTGTACATTCCTTTGTTTGGGCCTGAAGTGAAGCAGCAATCGTCAAGTTATTGACAGAGAACAAATAGCTGTAGTTCTTGTAAACCAAGTTTACCCCAGTATCAGACAGAACATGCTATATGCATAATTTTGACTTAAGAGCTGCATTTATCTTTGAATCACTTCCAGACTCCCTTCTAAGTAGGAGTCCTCTAACACTCCAAACATACAAGAAGATTAAGAACTGAGGACTCATTTTGTGTGAAGCAGAGTGTGCAATGGAATAATTCTTTGCAGTGTGGACTGGAAAAAATGGTCCTAGACAGTCTGAATGAGTTGTCCTCTTCATTGTTCTATTATACAAAAATGTTGTGATTAATATCAGGCTTGCTTTTCTTAACTGTAAAATAGGTTGTTTATGAACAGCTATTAAATTATTTTTCTTCATTGTCCTGCTAAACTGTACTATTCCACATAGAATGTGGATATGAAAAGTACAAAACTAACTCAACAAAGTGGACACCCCAGGAGACTAATTTCAGTACTCTGCTTGGGAGCAAGTGAAATGTTGCAGATGAGCAAAACTGCTTAAATATATCACTGCTTTTAAACTAATTGTAACTTCACAGTTTACAGAGGCAATAAACTTACTATTTAATCTTGGTTTCTTGTAGGACTTGGCTGATGAACTTGCCCTTGTTGATGTTGTGGAGGACAAGCTCAGAGGGGAGATGCTGGATCTCCAGCATGGCAGCCTCTTCCTTAGAACACCAAAGATTGTCTCTGGCAAAGGCAAGTATTGGCTCTAATGTGCTCATTATTTCCAAATGGAGATAGCCACTTTGGATCTCAAACTGGTCATCCAAGTCTAGCAGTTAGCCTGTCGTCCTCGTTGTTAGGAGGAAAGCTCATTTAATTTCTGTTCCTACAGAAATATGCAGCTGACATTGTTTCATATACCTTGTTAAGGTCAGTCCAACTAGGAATCCTCTTCCAGAGTTCATCTCTCAGTACAGAGAGATGAATTTGTTAAGTACTCCCGCACCTTTGAGAATTTTATTTCACAGCCAGTTAGCCCCTGAATGCATTACTGCTTACTTCTTGTCTATAAATGTCTGATAGCTGTAAGTTTACTGGCAACCTGACTAGGCCAAATGCTAGCCATTTCATACCTTAGTTGTTGTGCAGCTCCAGCGTCCACAGGTAGTAGGTTATGAGTACAGAGCCTTCTTCCTCTTCTACAACACTTGCACTGGATGCTATCCTGACAGCTACCTTTATACTCATCTGTGCCTGAGTATGGAATGCCACTACCCGCATTCTATACTGTAAGATTTTGATACGCCCTTAAGGTTGCCACTTATGGCAATGAGCCACAGTCTTAAAAGAAAACTTAATTTTCTATAGAAGCAAAGCCTATGGTAACAATTACCAGGAGAACTTCCACGCCCTCAAACTCGAGGAACTGAGAACTGTTCTGAACCGTGTGTAGAAAGAGGTCATGTTTGACACAGCCTTTTGTCTGCAGACTACAGTGTGACTGCACACTCCAAGCTGGTCATTGTCACTGCTGGTGCCCGTCAGCAAGAAGGAGAGAGCCGCCTTAACTTGGTCCAGCGCAATGTGAATATCTTCAAATTCATCATTCCCAATGTTGTTAAATACAGTCCTGACTGCAAGCTGCTTATTGTCTCAAATCCAGGTTGGTCTTGCGTTGCTTTAATAAGAGGATTTGGCTTAGAGAATAGTGCTTTCTTCAGTAAGGCAGCATTAGTATATTAATGTGACCAAGCACAAGCTCTTAGAAAATACTTATGCCACATAACTACATAGCAAGAAGTGTCATCTTCCTTCTCCACATTCAGCAAGCTGGTCCTCTGAAAAATAAACTAAGTTGTCTGCAACTTGGGTCTTCAGTTGCCTTTTAAGTGATCTTTAGCACAGGACACAGTAAGGGGCACTGATAATGGCATTCATAGCATCAACAGCCTCTCAATTCTGCCTTTAAAACAGTCATGTTAGCTTACTACAGGGCCTGGTGATGGGCATTGCTTGATGCTGTATTCCATGTAACTAGCATGCAGATAAAGTCCTTACAGATGAATAGAATATACTATCCTAGTTATCCAAACTTATCTTCACTGTTCTACTTCCAGTGGATATTTTGACCTATGTGGCGTGGAAGATCAGTGGCTTTCCTAAACACCGTGTTATTGGTAGTGGCTGCAATCTGGACTCTGCCCGTTTCCGCCACCTCATGGGAGAAAGATTGGGCATCCATCCTCTGAGCTGCCATGGATGGATTGTTGGAGAGCATGGAGATTCCAGTGGTAAGGATGAAATCTGGCTGTTACACAGAACTTTCTGGTACTTTGCAAAAAAGTCTCCAAAAGCTACAGTAAAACATTGCTCAAAAACCTTTGCACTGCAGCACCTTAAGAATGCAAGTCCTGCTTTAAATCTGCTGCTGCATAGAGTAACCCTAGATGATCTATATTTGACCTGAGTTACTCTGCTTGGAAAAGGTCATTACTGTAACCTGAGGAGGCTGCGAATTTCTAGGCTAAGTTGTTCACATAACTCTCCAAAAAAAAAAAAAAACCAAACCAAAGCAGCAAGAGGGTAAAGTTCTCTGCAAGGGACTCCCAAAGATCTGCACTCGGTCTACTGGTAGTCACTTGGTTGTCTTTACTGGCATCTCTTGATTACTTCAAGAACGATATATAGGAATTGAAGTGTAGAGGACAGGAGAAAGAGCAACTTTCCCTAGTGGCACCAGAGCAGTACTGTCTGCTTCCTGACACTTGGGAGGACTCACTTAGAATCAATTCTTATTTTGAGAAACCTTTGCAAAATACAGAGTTACTGTCATTTGAGTTCATGGTGCTTAGGTGTTTTGCTTTAATAAAGGTAAAGTGAAACCTTGTGACATCACATATAAAGAAAGATGTTCATACGCTCCTAGGTTCTTAGCCTGTAAATTAGATTTGCCTCAGATCATAATGTATTTAAAGTCATAATTAAATCAGTGATGCATGTGTTCCAGATTAACAGTTAACACAGGATCTAGTTTGATTAATCTGAGGAGGACAAAACTAAGTTTTCCTGTGGTTGGGGAGATTCTTCATCTTGTGAGATAACTGATCTCTGTGCAACTCCTAGTACCTGTCTGGAGTGGAGTGAATGTTGCTGGCGTCTCCCTGAAGGCTCTTCATCCAGACTTGGGAACTGATGCAGACAAGGAACACTGGAAGGAGGTCCATAAGCAGGTGGTGGACAGGTAAATACGGATATTTTTTTCAACACAAGAACAAATGATGAAGAGCTATAGCATTTCTGAACTGCAGTTACCCATACCTGGTTTCATAAATACCATAGTAGCCCAAAACCAAGTGTGAAGATACAGATGTAACAATTTGAAATAATATTTTCAGGAGTAATGTAGATTTGGCAGAGTTAATTTTTCATGGTTAATGAACTCCAAATTAGGGAATTGCTTTAACTTCCAAGTTCCCAGTGTAACCATGTGGAGCAGTGTAAAATGCAAATAGAATTCTTCACTGCTGAGTTTCAGTCCTGTCAACAAATCAGTCAAGCTTCTGATGTCTCTACATTAAGCCACCTCCAAAAGCCCTTCTTATGAACTTCAAAAAACAAGTACCATCAACTGAAATATTTAATGAGTAACTGTCTCTGCAGTGCCTATGAGGTCATCAAGCTGAAGGGGTACACGTCATGGGCTATTGGCCTTTCTGTGGCAGATCTAGCTGAAACTATTATGAAGAATTTGAGAAGAGTGCACCCAATCTCTACAATTGTCAAGGTGAGCAGCCCCTCTTTGCTAACTTTTGTTTCACTGATAACTAAAAACCTTGGGAATTCTGAAGAAAAGTGGTAACTTTCTAGTTTAATTTCAACTAAGCTTAGTTGAGTTTTCCTGAAAGGATATTAGACATACATAAATTCTAGCCTAACTATCCTTACCTACTTTTCAGGGCATGCATGGAATAAAAGAAGATGTCTTCCTAAGTGTTCCTTGTGTACTGGGCAATAGTGGCATCACTGATGTAGTGAAGATGATCCTAAAACCCGAGGAAGAAGACAAATTAAGGAAGAGTGCAGATACACTCTGGGGAATCCAGAAGGAACTACAGTTTTAAATCTGCCCAAGCAGTTCACTCTTTGCAATTTAATGGGTTTAGTGGTTTGTCTCAACGTTGCACTTTCCAAGTAGGTCAAATCTTTCAATGTATGTATCTCAACTAGAACACACAAAAAGTTCAAATCTGAACAAACAAGTTTCCTGAAACTATTCTAGGGTTTTTCCCTGTTCAGACACCCGTGTTCTTAGCCACCTAGATAACCTAGTCAGTCTTGTACCGTGAAGTGGTGTGACAGAAATCCAGCATTCAGATCAGCACTGCCTAGAAAACCCTTTGCCTTTTCCTCATCTTGTTTAATGTTGGTTCAGAACAATAAGTAACTAATTATTACGCAATGTGAAACCAAAGACTATTTTCTTGCAGTTAAAGGATTGTCAAGCCAATTGACCAACCTTCTCTGCCAGCTGAATAGCTTAAATATTTCACTGTTGGTAGGTCCAAATGTATTTTCCTAACACTGCTTTGGAATTTTTGTGTGTATTTTTTCTTTTTTTAGAGAACCTTATTTTTGTGTACTATATCAGCCTAGTTGTAAGTTGGTCTTCTGGGCACATTTAAAAAATGTTAAGGTTTCTGTATGCAACAAGACAGTGACTGTCCAACTGTAGTACCAGCTCCAACACCAAATAAACCACAAACTGTTATTTCTGTCTCCTTGTTTTTCTTTATAGGGCTTTGTCTCCAAACTGCTGCTCCGCTTGCACCCATTTAAATCAAACAATTCTATTTCTTCACTCATGCTAACTCAAACCTCACTTGTGTAAAAATGTTACTGTTGTAGGCTCCAGATATTTACATAGTGAACTTTCTAACAGTCTCAATGTAGGAATGAAAAAACAGTAACAAGTATTTAAATACTCAGAACTTAAACTTGATTCTTATCTTAATGCAAAGAAACAGGCTCCATTGACATAGAGAAACAATGTAACAAAGGAAGCATCTTCCTTACCTGTACACACTAAAATGCACATAGGAAGAAATCTCTCCGCATCAAGTATCTGACATTCATAAAAAGTCAACTTGCTGCCAAGCACAGAAAAGCATCTCTGGAATAGTGGCTGTGCATAGAAACAAAGTTACTCCTTGAAGTCCATATTAAGTTAGATAAGGAAGAATTAACCATATTCTGTCATTAATATTTTAAAACAATACACCTCATTACAATGAAAAGGGAAAGCCCTTATTCTTAGCTTTTTCTAACATTAGGATGTAGCTTAAGAATGGAAACAGATCACCCGATTAAATGCAGAGTATATTTTTAATAGGGACTGCAGCTGGTAGTACTTCTCAGAACAAAATATTCTCTAATATAAGCTGAAAGTGCTCATGAAGCAACTTCAGTAACAAAGGAAAAGCTGTAGCTAGTGAACCACTGTCTCTTCTATCCAAAAGAGCACCTGGAAAGAGAGCACATAGCAATAGTGTTTTATGCAGATGACAGGAAGATGGTATTGATGCCATTTTCAAAGCTTTTAGAAGATCCCCAGGACTTAAAATTTTTACTACCTGAAGTCTCACTCAGCTTTTTAATAGGAATTCCAATCTCTTCAGATGCAATCATAGAATCGTTTAGGTTGGAAAAGACCCTTAAGATCATCCAGTCCAAGCATTGACCCTACTCTACCAGGTCTGCCACTAAACCATGTCTCTAAGCACCACATCTACACGACTTCTAAACACATCTAGGGATGGTGACTCAACCACCTCCCTGGGCAGCTTGTTCCAATGTTTGATAACTCTTGCAGTGAAAAATTTTTTCCTAATGTCTAGCCTAAACCTCCCCTGGCGCAACTTGAACCCGTTTCCTCTTGTCCTATTGCTAGTTACTTGGGAGAAGAAACCAGCTCCCAACTCACTACAACCTCCTTTCAGGTAGTTGTAGAGAGCAATAAGGTCTCCCCTCAGCCTTCTCTTTTCCAAACTAAACAATGGTAACATGAAAAGCCTTAAGACAAACTCAGTTTTGAGCCGCCCTGATTACTATGCTGAGACCAAGAAACTTTGGTTTTCAAGCTAGCTTTGCTGAGACAGACTACAAAAGCAAATGGAGGAGGATGGCAGCACGCGGCTAAGAGGCAACAAGAGCAGCACCATGAATCCCTAGAGCACTCCGCGTTGGGAGATACTCTGTACAATGTACCCTCTTTTGCAGACAGTGCAGTGTTTAACCACCAGCCTTGTCACTAGGAGCTCTGTCCCAGCGAACATAGCCAGAATCCACGCTCCTGGGGCATTCAGTTGTGTAGTGTTTTCTGCCTGGCAAGTAGTGCAACACCAAATGTAGCAGCCTTTCTTTTTCCTAGCATTTTCTCGTAGAAAAATGCGATATACACCAAGGCTCCTCAAGGCACCATAAGGTATGCTCCACTATGACCATGATCTGACGGTAAAATAGGCAAGTCAATATAATGGTTTCTAAGCCCACTTCAAGAAAACATTCCTTGGATGTCAACAGCTAGGTCAAACAGCAGGGCTTTGAAATATTGAGTTTCCAGCTTTCAGTTATGACAAAGGTTAAACTGAAACATGAATTTTTCCAGTTTGGGACACTGAAATGTCTTCCAAATCTCAGAATTAAAGTGAACGTATGGTTAAGCTGATACTGCATAAGCCAGGCCTGTTTGTAAAGAAAGAGCATCGTACACAGTTCTGTAGAGGAAGAAAATATGCAACAAGTTTTATTCAGCGTAAGTCCACCAGCACAAAGATTACAGAAGATAGAAAGTGCATTAATAAAAGCTAGTCTTTACCAAAAAGAAAATATATTATTGATTCAAAATATCTTACACTTGAATGATGTAATAACTTATTCTGGGCACCTACTGATTAAGAGAAATATCAAGAGAATGGCTGCTTCATAAGGAAATCTAACTTCCCAGTTAAAGTCTGGGAATTTAGTAGAGATCACTGAGTCCAGCAGTCTTCCTTGCTTTCTGCATTAATGCCCTCAGCTGGAACTGCTTGCGAGACAGAAGACGTACATGCTGCAGAAAGAAAGAATGAGAACAGCTGGGTATCAGGAAAGTTTTGATACAATCTTAGTTACATTGCACTACAAATTTTCAAAGCATGACACATTCCATGACCCAAACAGGTTATTAGTTTTTTGGAAACACTAAATGCCTTAGTTTACTAAATGGCATGACTTGCAGATGGCTACCAAATACAATCACTATAGTATATTTTTTGTGATTTTAATTATTAACTTTGCACATATTCTTATCAAAGAGAAAAGTAGCAATACGTACTCCAAGGTGAAATCAGACTAATGCACTTCCCATGGGGCAGAGAACACTTCTTTTAACAGTAGATAAACAGAACTAGCAAGCTACATAAGAAAGAAATAATATATTTCTACATAGTGCATTGTACACTGGATGCTAAAAGCAAAGCTTAAGTGGTAACCTGGAGGGAACCTCAACTGTTAGAAAAAGGAAGGACTGGTAACTCTTGTTACCCAGTGGCCCCAGTACAGACTATTAACACTTCTGCACACTAATCTTTCCAGATCCAATGGCAACATTAATTACTCTGACATACACATTTTGTGTAGTTTTATTCCGCGTTAAAAAGTAGTTTTAATCTTTTCAAAATAACAACAGATCTGGTTTTATTTCATGTGCCATCACCATGCACATAAGTTCAAAATAAAGGAAGGTTATTAGATCAGACATTATGAAAACTTTCAGTATTAAGGACAGCAAAGAAAGGGAAAAATTTATCTAAGAAGGTCTCTGCTAGAGAAGCAAAACTAGCTGGTTGGTTTGGGTTTTTTTCCTATGATTCTAACACTCCACTATCTGCTTCAGCAGAGGCATCCATAGACTGCAAGTGAAAAGCTGTCTGAATACTCCAATCAGCCTTAAAGTTAGTTTCTCCAGAATTAGGATACAAGCCCAGTGGAAAGCTTATGTTGACACTGTTGCACCCATCTAATAATAAATGACTTCGTATTTATAATGCTTGTAAAATTGGTCTTCTATCATAATTCTGAAATTCCTCTTTTAAAACTTATGTTTCAACATAAAAGTATTCATGTTCTTACAAGATCCTTTTCAGTGAAGAAACCACTAACATTAATAAGCTGAACAAAAGAGTTTAAAGTGTTTAAACGCATTTAAAATGCACATCTTAAAAACATCCCAAGAAACCTACCTTTAAAAAGACATCTAGGTCTATCACTCCACGTCTCAATGCCTCCCCAAGATAGAAGATGGTGTCTTCAATTGCATTTTCCTCTGCATATAAGTTCAGGATCTGCTTGTAAAGCGGTGCTGTAGGAATAATAACTTCATCTATGTCATTATTTTCTGACTGACTTTCCATTTTCTCTAAGGCAGAACTGAGCTCCTCATCCTTCTTCTTGAGAAGTTCAATGTTCTTGTCAACTTCAGCCTAAAAACAATTAAGATGTTTATTTATTTCTTAGGTCTCGAGAGCTAATTGTCGTCTTGTGATACAACTGTCAAGATGAAATATTTTTAGACATACCAGTTGATTCTTTATTTCTCTACTCATCTCTATTATGATTTTTACCAAAGGAGAGAGCTACCAATCTATAGATTTCAGAATCTTAATTTTAAAAAAGTAAAGGCTGTTTTAGATAATGTCAATCCATTACCAATTTGTAACTGTAGGAAGGCATTCTAACAGTCTTCAAGTATTTTAAAGGTGCATATAAAGAAAATTAACCATTTAAACTAGCTAAAGATAATAAACACAAAGACAAAATAATTATTTTCTTTGGAAATGTGTCTTTTGGAGTAAGTTCCCATACAAGTTTACTGAGCATGGATCAAACAAACACTTAACTGTATTGACAGGAAACAAAATATGCTGGCTTTACCCATGAATGGTAACTATAATTTAACTGCATCTGTACCTCCTTTTGCTATTTTTTGAATTTGCCTCTTGGTATTTTTGATGTACCACAGCTAACACACTAGAAGAGACGGTACACCACTGTCTTCTTCCTCGTATCACTCAAAACCATAAAGACCATTATCATATTCCACTCTCTGTCCCCACTGTCTTTTTTCCAGACTGAAGTCCTAGCTTACTTAGTCATGTTTTATATGGAAGCTGTCTGATATGCTGGATCATCCTTCTTGCCTTTGCATCAAACATCTGCAGTTCTACTATGTACTTTCTATGATAGGCAAGACTAGAATTACACACTACATTTAATGTGGGCACATTATAGATTTATACAGTGACATAATGGTATCTCCTGTTCTCTAGCTCTTATTAATAATTTCTAATTATTTTTTTAAAACCGTATCTGAGCACTGAGCTGGTTTCAGATGGACTAAGCAGAAGATGTCAGGCCTTAATGAAAAACTGTGGGAATTTCTGAGCATACTGACTAGGAGAGACTCTTGTCTAGGAAAGGAAAAGTCTGAAGGTTATACAAGGAAGCTGTGACTAAAATTGGTGTCTCTGCACTAAGACGCTGAAATGTTCTCTGATGCTGCTGTTACACATTATTATCCAGAAACTGAGACACAATTATGAAATAATCTCACACCACTGAGTTCTTTCACAGAGAGGGTGAAGAAAAATAACACTGTTCCTCTACTACTGAACAATGACATTTGTAAGAAACATACAGGACAATGCATCTTATGGTCACTGCTATTTCTGACTTGCTTCAGTCTGAACACATGCATCTCAATCAGGAACAAGAATATATATTTAAAAAGCAATACAATGGGAGCTTTGATATTTCTGTCATTATTAATAATGAATTAATTACATGCTTCTGTTCACTACTAGGAACACTCAGATACAGTGCAGTGTTTCATCTCAGCTTACCACTTCTTGATCCAGGCGAGTTACCATCTCTTCCAGTTTCTGGTGTCCTTTCTTCAGGTCCTCTTCTGTCCGTTTCAAGGCATTGAGTTCAGCTTGTGCACGATCCATTTCTTCTTTCATCCGCCATCTCAGTTTATCACTGACTGCTGAAATAAGGGAAGCTCGAATGGTATCTTCACTGATAGTTCCATCTCTAGTGGGTCCTGCACAAGAAAATTCGCAAGCATAAAATTAACTCTTTTCTTCAGTATAAAGTCAGTTTGAAAAAAAAGTGGCTAACTTGCTGTATGTGCTTTAGCAATATGGGACAGTAAAATAAACTGTTTTCCATAATAATTTTCAGAAGCAGTGATGAGACCACAATGAGATAAAACACATTAAGATGTACACAAGTAGATTTAAGAGTATGCATCCATTCATTCACTTTACTATTCCCATATCCACAATCTTCCTTTAATTTAAAAATGGGCTGGCCATTTCCCCTGAAGCCTACAAATGTTAGTCTGAGTCTTTAAAAGAATAATACATTTCTGGTAAACTCTGTAGGAATTAATGGATACATATATTAAACCACAATTAATGTAAAGGCTGCCTTGAGACAGTGAATTTGCCTATAGATACTCTTCTTGAGGCTTGCCAATTACTGGGTGGGTTGGTTTTGGGTGTTGGTTTTTTTGTTTGTTTGGTTTTGTTTTGTTTTGTTTGTTTGGGGTTTTTTTTTTGTTTGGTTGGTTGTTTTTAAGATTAACAAAAATAGTTGAACACTAAGCTAACAAAAATAATTTTCAAAGAAAAAGATCTTAACTGTTACCCTTTTATATCTATGAAGATCCAATAGCAGAGTCTGTTTAAGTGACAAATTACTGGACAGTATCAAGTGATTAAAAAGCTACAACATGAACTAGTCTTTCGAATTGGTTTCACAATTATTATCATTCAGCCATCCTAGGGCAGGTAAATCAATCAGCATTAATATGAAACATTTGTTATTGAGGTAATCTTACTTTAACAAGCAACATTTATTAAAATATTATAAAGCAGTGAGAGAAATGCTAATCAATCATATTGACATATGGTTTATAGATACGCTCTAGCAGACTAAAACCAGATGGCAACCTTTTAGGTATATGTTCGGTGTTACACTGGGCCTACCATTTCTTTTTTTAAACTTCTGCAGGATGGTACTGTAATTGGAGCCGGGGGGGACACCACCACTGTTTATAGAATTAGGTAATGGTGTTGAGGCACCCATGAAGAACCTGTAAAAATTCTCTCTGGATAAAATACTTCTTTAATGTTAGTTGAATAAAGAGTATTAGTCAAGCATACAGAGATTCTGTGGAATTAGTTATACAATTTGATTCTAACAAAAGCAAGCATAGCTATTTTAGGTTAAGTGTAAGACAAAGATGACGACATACAATGTAACTGCAGGTATACTAATTTGCCAGTTTCACTTGGTCCATCGTGCCCAGAAACTCTGTAGTAATTTTAGATGTAGTGCAACAAAGTACTAACCAACATTGTTCTGGTATTATATAGCTAGCTTCTATAAATGATTGATGTTACAGTTAAACAGCAACAGAGGCTGCTATGTAACTGAGTTACAACAACTGAGGTTACTACCTTTTTTGATTGTTTTGACTGCTAGTTAGAACTTCTAATTTCAGTTTATTAAATCACATTTCAATGCAGCAATATTAGAAAATATAAGAAAACATATAGAAGAAAAAAATTCTCTAATATATTTCATTAGTCCCTCTCCCTCTGAAGCACTAGAGGCTTTCACATTTCCCGCTGAATATTACTACTGCTTTCGCAACTCAGCTTTTCAATGAGATTACCCAATTTCAAGAGTCTGCCACTAACACCTTTTTAAATAGAAAGGTAAATCCTTTATGTCTGTCACAGGAAGTGGCGTGTATCTGCAGACCAGGAAATGCTGACTGCTCTAGAGAATGTAAAGCAGTGGCTACTGGTTGCAGAATTGTATCCGTATTTATCACAAACCACTTCAACCCTTCTTCTGTAAGAAAAACTGGAGTGTCACAGTTTCCCCATGCTTGTGCCTCACACCTTTTAGATCAGTGAAATTTCAATTGGATTGTAACAAGTACCAATAAAGCAAGAATTCTAGCAGGTTTTGTGCCTAAACTTTCCAACTTTTATGGACGAAACACAGAGAGATTTCAAGTTCTGTAACTGGAAAGAAATTCTGCAAAAAGAGATTTTACCAGAGTATCTTTTTATCCGGAGACACAGTTACCAAAACCCTGAAATTGTTATGGCATTATGTACATCATATTTACCAGTACTCTAGATCTCAAAAAAATTATGAAGTGAAGAAAATATTCATCAAGGCTCCCATGAATCTTATATAGCTAAAGACAAAATCATTAGCATATCTTTTGGCTTTCCTTCCCAAAGGTTCAGAAAAAGTGTCTCAAGTCAGCTGAAATCCAATTAGCCTCTTCACCTTTCTTAATAATCACAGGTCCTCAGAAAAAGCAAAAGCAAACAAGCAACTCAAACCATACATTAATTTTGCCATTTAACACAGTAGTTCAAAGATTGGTATTTTTAGGGTAAATTACACTAATATAAACAGTGATAAATATATTTTTGAATACATTATCGATAGTACTCAATAACTAAACTACTATTAGCCAGAAATAAGATTACTACAGTTTTACTACAGTTATTCATGAAAAGGGTTGGCTGTTAAGTGAAATTTCAGCATTACAGTGTTCTTGGGGTAGGCTGGGTATCTTCCTGATAATCAGCAACAATCCAGAACACAGTTTAAAAATCTAAACTCTGCCTTTAGAAACACGCATCTGAATGGAAAAAGCGACAATTTTCTGTTAGGGCCTCATCACAATATTAAAAAAAAAAAAAAAAAAAAGAAAAAGAACTATTTGAAGTGTCTGTAGCTATTGCTATACTAACAAATGCAAACTGTCGTTGACAAGACTGCACATCTCAGAATCCTTAAAACACCCAGAAAATTTTTTGGACTTCTGCTGCTAACAGAACAAGACTGCATAAATTCGTATCTCTTCCCTATGCCTTTTACTTTATTCCTGTCCACAAAACCTACACCAAGCCAGGTATCTGGAAAAATAAAGCTATGCAAATGACATGAGAGGAACTATGGGAAGGTCACATCATGCTTACTAATCCATCAAATTATTCTAAAATTAAGAAAACATCAGATTTTGATAATTACTAATGTGAACAATTTACTTACATACAAATTGCACCAGAATATGTGTAATTTTTTTTTTAAAAGATAACGACTATTGGAAAAAAGAGATTGAATTATTAATCGACTGCTGCAAAGATACCGTTATGAACATATAAATGTCTCAGCACTTGATCTGATTTACAGTTCTAGCTTAAGCTATTCACCCTGTTGCCAGTCTAAAAGGTAATGGTTAATATTTGGTTAACTGTCTATTAGAATCAGCAACACAAGCTGTCAAATGGCATCATACACACAAACCCAGAAACTCATCATTGCTGCCTTTTATGAAAAGGCAGAAAAGAACAGTACTTTACACTGAGAAGAAAAACTTAAACCAAGTCAGTTTCATCATGATTTCAGTTACTGTTGACTTTATATAATGAATTATTCTCTAACATGGAGAACCAGCCATCAGTCCTATATTTTTTCCCCTGATATCCCTCACTCTGGGAGATTTTATACAGGGCTCTCTTTAACAGTAAAGCAGGACAGAGGAAAAAAAAATAAAATCACAATACACCTAACACAATGAAAGTTCACATAGAAGTGCCAACAGATAGGAAAGAGGTCTATGAACATATAAAGGATCATTTTAATACAGCTCAACTAGATTCTATGTATCTTCTTAAAGAGCATGAACCCTTAGCATTTTCTGCCACTTCCATAATTAGCCCAGCTTGGGGACGATTTTATGGCACACAGCCATTAAATCCACAGAGCACTGAAACCCTTAACCTTTACCAGGCAGAGTCGGGTTTCAGAAGTGACCTTACAGAATCATCAAACTAGTAACTGCATCAGAAACGTAATTAATGGCAGATGATTGAACAGAAAGAAAAAGCCTGAAGGACTATTTGAAAAACCAGCTATTATTAAAAAACTAAACTACTCTGAACTAGTATTTTCATTAAGTTCAAACTAAGCTCACTATAGGAAATACCCCACCACCAGCCACACAACACTCTGAACTTGTAGCACCTGATATGTTCTTAAATAAACTATCACAATAAACCAGAGACAAACAATCTGTGTAAGAAATAAACATTTGCAGCTGAACGAAAAAAAGTCCCAACACTGTACTGTAAAAAACGCAAACAGTACTGTAAATACAGTGGATGATTAAAGAGACATGTTTGCATTTCATTTGGCACAAGAGATAAACCATGTATAACAGGTGTATGGCTTTTACCTAGCTGCATCAAATGCATCAGTCTAATGTTAAATTGCCGCTACAAAATCTGGCATTACAATATGGTATCAGATCATCTAACTCAGGACTTGAAGAGCCTTCTACGATAGCTGGCAGATATACCACCTCTGTTCATCTTGCCTGGGGATGAAAATGAGGGAAAGAAATGAAACAGCACACATCTATATATTAAATTAACTCTCTACAAGATAAAAGCAAAACTGGATCTGTTTGAGAAAGACACTGCAGAAAGCCAACGTTCCCTAGAAAGGTTCTTATAACCACCCTACACAACAGTGAGTGGAGACCTATCAATTCTCAAGGATGCAGTGACAGCCCCCCAACACCGAGTACTGTTTCAGCTACTTAAGTGGGACAGCAGCTTTCTTGCGGTGTGCGTGGCAGACATATGTCATCTCAGAGAGGAATCACAGAATCACGGGTTGGAAGGGACCTCTGGAGATCATCTAGTCCAACCCCCGCCCCGCCAGAGCAGGTTCACCTAGAGCAGGTTGCACAGGATGGTGTCCAGGTGGGTTTGGAATGTCTCCAGAGTCCGAGACTTCACCACCTCTCTGGGCAGCCTGTTCCAGTGCTCCGACACCCTCAAAGGAAAGAAGTTCCTCCTCATGTTTAGATGGAACTTCCTACATTCAAGTTTGTGCCCATTACCCCTTGTCCTATCACTGGGCACCGCTGCAAAAAGACTGGTCCCATCCTCCTAGCACCCTCCCTTTAAGTATTTACAAGCATTGATGAGATTCCCTCCGAGTCTTCTCTTCTCCAGACTAAAAAGACCCAAGTCCCTCAGCCTTTCCTCATAAGAAAGATGTTCCAGTCCCCCAATCATCTTTGTAGCCCTCTGCTGTACCCTCTCCAGCAGTTCCCTGTCCTTTTTGAACTGGGGAGCCCAGAAGTGGACACAGCACTCCAGATGCGGCCTCACCAGGGCAGAGTAAAGGGGGAGGATAACCTCCCTCGACCTGCTTGCCACACACCTCTTGATGCACCCCAGGATGCCATTGGCCTTCTTGGCCACAAGGACACACTGCTGGCTCATCGTTATCCTGTTGTCCACCAGGACCACCAGGTCCCTTTCCACTGAGCCACTTTCCAGCAGGTCAGCCCCTAACCTGTACGGGTGCATGGGGTTATTCCTCCCCAAGTGCACTACCCTATGCTTGCCCTTGTTGAACTTCATGAGGTTTCTCTCTGCCCAACTCTCCAGCCTGTCCAGGTCACACTGAATGGCAGCACAGCCTTGCGGTGTGTCAGCCACCCCTCCCAGTTTTGTGTCATCAGCAAACTTGCTGATGGTACGCTCTATCCCTTCATCCAGGTCATTGATGAATATGATGAACAGGACTGGACCCAGTACTGACACCTGGGGAACACCACTTGTCACAGACCTCCAACTAGACTCTGTGCCACTAAGCGCAACCCTCTGAACTCTATCTGCCAGCCAGTTTTCAATCCACCCCACCATCCATTCATCTAACCCACACTTCCTAAGCTTGCCTAGGAGGATGCTGTGGGAGACAGTGTCAAAAGTCTTGCTGAAGTCAAGGTAGACAACAGCCACTGCCCTCCCCTCATCTATCCATCCAGTCACACCATCATAGAAGGCTATCAGGTTAGTCAGACATGACTTCCCCTTGGTGAATCCATGTTGACTGCTTCTGATAACCTTGTTTTCCTCCAGATGCTTTGAGAGGACGCCCAGAATGAGCTGTTCCAGCATCTTTCCAGGGATGGAGGTGAGGCCGACTAGCGTGTAGTTTCCACGGTATTCCTTCTTGCCCTTTTTGAAGACTGGAGTGACATTGGCTTTCCTCCAGGCTTCAGGCACCTCGCCTGTTCTCCAGGACCTTTCAAAGATGATGGAGAGCGGCCCAAGCAATGACTTCTGCCAGCTCCCTCAGCACTCGCGGGTGCATCCCATCAGGACCCATGGACTTGTGGATATACAGTTTACTTAACTGCTCTCTAACTTGATCCTCCTCAACCAAGGGAAAGTCCTCCTTCCTCCAGACTTTCTCTGTTACCTGTAAAGTCTGGGACTCCTAAGGGCTGGCCTGAGCAGTAAAGACTGAAGCAAAGAAGGCATTCAGTAATTCCGCCTCCTCTGCATCATCTGTCACCATGGCCCCTGTCTCATTCAACAGCGAACCCACATTTTCTCTAGTTTTCCTTTTGCCTTTGATGTACTTGAAGAAACCCTTCCTGTTGACCTTGACCACTGAAACGACCAACAGCTTTCAGAAAAGACTTTTCTAATTCAGAAGGCTGAAAGAACGTGGACACAAAGGATGCGATCAGGCAAAACAAGAATACAACATACAACTTATTCTTATTTCCAAATTCTGTAGCAACAGAACAACTCCTCAAACATTTTAGGCAGAAGCACCTATCTTCCCTTGCCAAGCTGTGAACTTGCCTTGTCCCCAGTTGTGTGAATGAAAATTTCAAAATACATACAGTTCTGAAGGGAAGAGTGTGTATGAATAACTGGGAGTTCACACATTAAATGAAGTACATATGAATGCACTTTCAAATTATGGTGCAAGAGACAACAAATGATTGATACTCTGAACAAGGTCACGAAAAACTCTATGTCCTTACCATATAACTGCTCCAAAAAGACTATCATCCAATTGGAAAGTTACTGGACCAACTTCCTACTTAACTAGATGACCTTTATCACTGGTTCTCAATCCGTTACACTAAAAGTGAGGTGCAGAGCAGAAACTAAGTTAATGTGTTTTGCCAGCACAGGGCCACAGAGCACCAGACTGGGAAAAGATACACGTTAATACCCTAGATCTTGCTGCTGAAGGGAAGAAAGAAGGAAGTAACAAGTAGGGACCACTGAGAAGCAACAGTGAAGACGCTGAATAAGAAACTCAGTAAAAATGAAACTCATTCCAAATGCATTGGAAACCTCTGGTTTAGATAGCTACTACTTTTGGAGTAAAGAAAGTATAAATAAAGTGAGTCCAGTAAATGATTAAATGAGGACAAAAGCATTTTTATAAACCACAATGACGAACAGAGCAACACAGACAATCAAAAGTCACCTACAATTAAAGAGTGAGGAAAAAAACTTAAGGTAGTTACACTCAGTGTTCTTCGAAATACTCATAGAGCACACACAATGCATTGCACAAACCCAGGAATTTATCATGTTCCTGACTGAATAACATATAAGGCGAAGGACAGAATATTTTTTATTCTTCCTTTGAATAACTTTTTTAATTGAAGATCAATACTTTGAAAAGTCAGATTAAAAGCAATACATTCCTTTTATCGTTTTCTTTCTTTACATATCAGTTACAGAGGGAAGCTTCACTTCAGAGAAATCCTTTCAAAGCTACTCACCAACAGTAGTCACAGGAGGCTGAGAAGGGTAGTACTGAACACTAGTGGTTGCTGGAAATGGAACACCACCCGGGTAAGGATAGTTTGGGTAGCTGCTTTGACAAAGAAAGATATGCTAATGTTATGTAACTATTTGTGAAATATCATCCGTGTATATTAACTTTATGTCACCATATTAAACAGTTGTTTACATAATGAAATGTTTAAATTGCAGGCAAAGTTATACTTTTTCTCTTTTCTTGTTCACATTAACATCTTCCACAATTTATATTTCTGGTATGATTTAAGAAGATACCATTTTACCTGAAACCTTATCTAGTTATTGCCTGGTCAAGCATTTGCATCATTCCAAATTCTCTTCAATCTTGTAATCTTGCCATGCAATTTCTAACTTGCCATCCAAAAACCCGAAAGTATCCAAAAGAAATTATTCTAGCTACAAACTCACAAACAGCAATTTCAATTTAATAATTTTTAATATGAGAATAGTTAACAAGATGACTGCTGAACTGCTTCATGTAAATGTAAAAACATGGTGCAAAATATGGTTGCAAGATGAAACTACTCCAGAAATTCTCAGCCCTGCTCTGAAGGATGAAGGAAAGCAAAAGTATTCATTTGTTCACTGAAACAATTGCCAGATGACAAATAACGTGACAGTCTACAATACCTTTCTAAAATACTTTTACTATCAGCTGAAACAAGGACTCAAATTAGTCAATACTAAACCAACACCTGCATACAGCAGAGTATTGACCATGGCTATAAGTAAACAAAATGGTCCAAGAAAACATGTAAAATATAAAATAAGCATATTCTGTGCCTCTCCAGATAACTGCAAATTTAGTAGTTCTTAAAACTTTTGTTCATTCATAAATTACATTACTTTAAAAATAGTTCTTCCATCATTAATTTTTGTACAAACACTAAGAGTGCTTTAAATAAATGTATTTAGGAGGAAAAAACCCTTGCCATAAGAACTTAACAAAATCCCCATTTTTCACCTCTTAAAACATAACACCCCAATGCTTACAGGGTTTTAATTTTTTTTTTTTTTAAATCAAAACATTATATACTACAGCAATTCCTCATATGCTCCTAACACAAAATCAGGACATAAGGATATTAATAATAAGAAGAATTAATTATGATGTGAAAAAATGTAGGTACACACTAGGAGAGCGCAACTGGCATCTTACTAATTGCTAAGATAGAACTGCAAGTCTTCTGGAAAAGCTTTATTCCAAACTATTACATAACATACTTAAAGAAAAAGTCTTGTTTTATATTAATAAAAAGCTTTTAAAATAATTTTGTGCCCTCCAAATTCTCTTAGAGTGCTATGAATTAAGTCCACATTTATGCTGGAGTCAAAGTTTGCATTCATCCCGCAACTGTTTTGCTCAATGTTTTGAGTTACTGATTACCCCAAACAATACTAACGCTAATAAAATCCCAACTTGTAGGGGTACATTTCTTTACATATCACTTAAACATACTAACCTTATAAAAACTAATCCGATATATGAGTGAAGCCAGATGACATCTGGGAGTTAGGTACTAATTTTCAAAATATATTTATCACCCAAGTATACTGTATTTGAAGTAACACTAAGAAAGCTAAACGTTTCTCAAACTTTCTTTTGGTTATTAACAAGAATTCAGTCCCCACTTTCAAAACAAAACTCTGCGAACATGATAATTATACAACAAGTACACCATAAGACTAGATACTATTCAGTGAAACTGTCTATTATGGAAATGGTGATGATTTAAAGGGGTTCTTACCTCGGGTTTGGAGTGCTTCCTGCTGGATAGGTAGATATTCCACCTGGAATGCCCGGCACATAGGAAGCTAAATAAAATAATGATTTTGTATATTTTTACTTTTCAGAGTGAGATGTACTTATGCTGCAGTTACATGCTTTTCAAAATATTATTGAACAATGAATACAGTATAACACAATGAAACAAGAAGAGTAAGAGAAGTCATTATATGGCCAAAACCCCTCGATAACACGCACCCCGCATCCTTTAACACCATCACTTCTCGCAACACACCCACACGTTTATGATGCTGCTTTTGTACAGCTTGGCAAGAGGGATACATGTAGATGTTTGTTGTGAGCTCTCTCTCTCTGCCAATGGACCAAGGCAGCTGCTTCCCCTCAAAACACATAAAGGACTAAAATGCAGCAGACCTTCCCTCCACGTATTGATCAGTTAGAATTCCCTTTCTGTATGCAAGCACATTTTCACAAAAACACCAGCAAATTTTGCATTTCTGAAGATTCTACCTCTACCTATCCACTTTGGTTAAAATATTTTCAAAAGTATTTTGTTCAGAGGGAGAGTATGAGAACTGTAATTGAAGTGCCGAGAACACCTTTCAATGCATATTTATTTTTTTCTTAATCATTACTTTAAACTAACCACTGCATGGATAAAAGTGTATATCGATTTAAAAATCCACGAGTAGTTGTACTAAGTAAAATGTGGATACATAAGAAAAAGTATCTGCAGCTAGGGAACTCAAAAAAATGGCATGTTATTAAAGATGACACACCTGAAGAGTTGTCTCCATTTTTTATATAATAGCTGGAAAAAAGAAAATAACCTTTCCAATGTAGCCATTGTTCTCTACTCACTAAATAGTGACTGTATAATTTAAGTACCTTCAGAGTAGCTAGACTTCACAACAGTTGATTAGCTCTTCCACAATCCACTCATGTTCTTATCCAGTAATTTCTGCCATTTAGAAGTCATACTTTAAACAATTTTTATCAGCACTTATAAATGTCTAAGGCTTTAACAGTCCTAGCAATTTTAAGTTTCTTCTTGGAAATCTGACAATTCTATTATAAAAATTATGTTTTGAATATATTTATTCCACATTTCTAGTAATTTTAGGAATATTACATCAAATAACTTTTTTTTTTAAAAAAAAAAAGGGGGGGGGGCCTTCATTTCCTCTTAAACAGTGTATCTAGAACTTAAAAAACCCCAAAACCCTACATGTTTGTAAAATAAGGAAAAAGTGACTACACTAATAAAACTTAGTAGCTGTTAACAATGTGAAAATCCTGAAACATGTCCACTAAAATTGCTTCAGCTATGCTAGCACTGAGTGACTGGAAGAGTAATCAAGTGTGTTTCAATTGATGGTCCTTCCTTAAAGCACAATACAGGTCACAGTCTCTACTAAAACTATACTTTTACTGACACCCACTGTTCTTGGAAAATCAGAACAGTAGAATCATCTAGTGCTCCCACACGCTAGCACTGGACAAGCTAAAAAGTCCCAAACACTTACCTTTAGCCCACTATCCCTAATGGCCCCATTCATGTTTGCTACCCCTCTTCTTGCATGTTAAGAATCTAAAACTTTGTTGAAAATGGTTTCTGCTGGAAATTGTAATGCATAGTACTTCAGCTTTACAGATGTAACACTATGATCTTATGAAAGCTGTATTTCAGTAGAAAACAGACACAACCTTAAAAACACAGCAAAAATATATAATCCCAATTATAGCTACTCTACCATTAAATTAATGTAGAACTCTTATAACATCATTAAACAACCTGCAGCTAATCCACTCCCCTTCCCCACCTCCCCCAGTCTTGGCTCGAGTAGGTCTACTCCCTACTGGGCTTTTTTTCCACCCAATGCAGTCTCCTTTGAAAGAATTTCTAGGATTTTCTGTTTCCCACTTCGCCTTTTTCCCCCACCCAACTATCCCCAGCCTTTAAAAATAAGATGTCTCTAGAAGTTTAAATAAATAAAAGACTTTTTAAAGCCTTGAGAATATTTGCAAGAAAAGAAGAATGGGTACTAAGTCAGAGTACCAAATCAAGAGAGAAGAATGAAAAATCACAAGGCAGGTTTCTTTCATATTCAGCCAGCAATTATTAAAACAACCAAACAAATTAGGAGTGCAGGCATAGAAAACACAAGCAGTATGCTTTTCCTTATTAAATCAATGGTTGCAGGAAACATAACAGATGGACTTGTATTATCAGAACAAAAAAAATTAAGATACAAAGACAGTTACCTGAATAATCTGTTTTTAAGGTTATCTCTGAATGTTCACAGGTTACTAGTTGTTTTGAGGGGCTTGGGGGTGTGTGGTTTGGTTTTTTTTTTAAAATACAAACTTGATTTTCCCCTCCCTTACAAAAGCCAAAAAAACACACCTTCTTCCAACATAGTTCAAAAAAGGTCAAATACAGCATAGGTGAATTCATTAGCCAGCACTATAGAAAGTCATTCTAGACTAGAATACAATGTTTGTTGACAAACTATACAGAGCAATAAAACGCTTTGTAATATTAATATGAGTATTTGTAGAAATTAGTAGCCATGACCACTTACTAGTTGGTGGGCCTGTTGCCTGGTATGGTGGGTAGCTTGATGAAGCAGTAGGCCGAGAAAAGACTGGAGGTTCCTCACCAAACACAACAATCATGACCTGAATCAGTTCAAGCAAGTCTGACTGGGGCTGCAAGGGTAAGCAAATCACAAGTTGTTGATTTCGTTAACAGACAGTTTAACTAACTATAATAACAAAACGTTAACAATCCATCAGCTCTCAAAAGCCATCCTTTTATTTATATAAATATTTAAAAAATGGCAAGATATATAATACTATATATAAAATCTATATAACACTATTGTAATATATATAACACTATATAAATCTCACATACACATACATATATATTTATATCTGCATATTTAACTTCCTTTATAGATTTCTTTATAGACTGCAATTCCAGCCAGCTGGTATTCAAAACTGTATAGCAAAATACAGCTGCAGTAGTGTTTACACTCAGAATAAACTGTGTAATACATGATTCCATATCAACTCCAGGGCAATAAATGACTGAAGATAACTGTGCAATGATGGATTATAATAGTTTTTTAAAACTTAAGTCCACTCTCCAACGTGAAAAAAGTACAGATCACCAAGTTTTCAGACATTTCAAATTCACAGAGCATAAAGCTTTTGCTCAGGTTCAGAATGGCTCAAGACAAATATATTCTAACACACTAAAGATTGCCACAAACCTCCTTTAAATACAGCTAAACTAGGCTTCCCAGTTTATAACTACATTTAATATAGGCATGATTTCCTTTTGCCAAAATAAGGACAAGCATCATGAATGCAGCACCAGATTAAATATCCTATTTCCAAATTTTCTTAGCTCTATAATCCACTTATTTATTTTTACCAACCTCTCAAACAGAATGAATTCTGTATCACCTATATCTTAGATGATCCTCTTGCTTGTGCAAGACCTACATCCTGACCTGGGCAGTCGTTTCCCACTATTACCATGCAAGCGCTGAACCCATGCTTAATAAATTTATTGCTGTTAATCACTTTTTACAGAACTATGCACCTTGTACCATTCTTCTGACCTCATCAGCATAGTTTACCTTCTTTATAAATCCATGCTTTGATCAAAACGTCTATGAGGCCTGCACTGCTCAATGCCTTTGTTTATTGGTAAAGCAAATAAATCTACACACTTGGAACTCCAGCAATGTCTACACAGAGAAGTCCAAGTGCTCATACAAGTCCACTTTAGTCACAGAGATTAATTTCAGCCCAGAGATGTTGCAGAGAATTTATAACTTCCCTTCTGTAAATATTCTTATCTCTCAGATCGTCACATCAGTGTCCTGCCAGTGAAGGATGTCTATGCTGCACTGTTTAATCAGATAAACTGTAACTAAAGATGCAATTAACCACACAACAGAATGCAACATCCTGAACTTTAAGACATTACAAATAATAAGCAGCTATTTTCATTTTAAAAATGGTTTAAGATCACACATAAAGAGGATTATGGGTTTTGTTAAAAACGATACAACTATCTCTAAAGGAATTCAGAACTGAGCAATTTGAGGATTTCAAGTTCCCTATACTTACATATTTCCACTCATGCAGATAAGGAAGGTATATCTTTCCATTTGCATCAACATGTTTCCCAGTTTTTATTGTCATAGAGCTAGTGGGTTTAACAAAACAAATTGGGGGGTTGAAAGGGTAGGTGTCCAGCAGCCACAAGCAAATTGGGATATTGTATGTGTTACCTAGAAAAGATATTTTGAAAGATTTTAAAAGTTACTCCAACTCTCTAACTGTCCTCTTGTATCCAGATTTATATAAAACTCCTAAACCCAGTAAATTCAACTATGCAGTGTCAGAAGCCAAAGCTGAAATCTACTAGTAACACATAAAACAAAGAGCTCACAATATGGCTATGAACTCAACATATTTCAGAATAATTTAACTTTGATTTACATTATTATTTACCACTAATACATTGTCTTGTTTGTTCTACAATGCAACATTATTAGACTCTAATCTGAATTATTGTTAGCTGTAGCAATAAATGGCTTGCAACACTCATTCAACTGAGAAGCTTGAAAAGCACGCAGTACTGAAAGGAAAGAGATGTTACAGAGTTGTACAAGACTGAAGAAATAATGCTCAACGTTAAAATTTTATTCCACAGCAAAAATAGGGAACGATTTCTTTAAAAATTATACTTTGGACAAGTAAAGGATTTCAAGAAAATAGCGATCACCAAAATAGTGAAATTGAACCACGACAAATCTAAATAGTTTTTCATGTAAATTTGGGAAAATCATGGCAGTGGTGATGATAATAATGCATACCTCTGTAAGGCACAGGAATGGTTCCACTGAGGCTCATCAACTCCCTAGATGTGCCATCGTTAAAAACTGAAAGGGAACAAACATACTTGCTACATTAATCTCTGTTCAGGTTACACCCCATCTATTTATTAGCATAAGTTTTCAGATGTTACACATATATAAACTCAGCTTGATAGGTTCTACTCTCGCAAATGATTGTCTACAGTCAGGTAACTTCTTATGAATAACACACTTCTGAGAAATGAATGACTAATTATTGTCAAACTACCTTCATTGCAAATAAAACTGTTTCCTCATTCAGAGATCAAGAAAAACATGTTGGAACTGTACAAACTGCAAATCATACAAACTGCCACAAAGATAATCTGAAGTCAAATGTAATCTAAAAAACAACTGTCATTTTAGGATTGCAAAGAATTCCTTATGCTTTCTCCAAACAAACAGATTGGCAAGAATACTGAAAATTACTGGGCCATAGGCATTTATTACATAATCAGTAAAGGTAATTGAACCAAACCATAATATACTGAAGAGGAAGAAGTGTGTAGCACTTGACTCACTGCCACATCTCAGTCTTAGTTCGCAAACTGCACAGGAACTCTGACCTCAATTTACTGAGTTGCTGTATTTAGTTTTTCCCATCCTTTCAATCCAATAGATTATTCTTGGCTGAATAAATCAACTTCTGGTAATAAAGCTTCTATTTTCCTAATTTCACCAGAAAGTTTCTCGTCATAGTTCAAACGTAGCTTATCGTGTACAATTCTTTTGGTGCTAATGTTCTGCAAAGGCAGGCAGAACATGTTGGGACTTAAGTGGGGGTCTATATTTCATTATTAATACAAACTTATCTCAACAGCAACATAACCATTTTCTTGTTGCTCATTTCACCACTCCAAATAGTATCAATTATCTGTAAGTGGTTCTGTGCGCAGCCTTTCTCAGGCAGCTTAGAAAGAGTTAGGTAACACAAATGGGCTTCTTGCTACAGCTCAAAGCTATCTGGAATTCTGACCACTATCGTTATGCAGACTTGCTATTCCAATCACAGTCCTTTTACTGTTTAAAAAAAAAAAAAAAAAAAAAGGTGATCAGAAGGAGGATGACCTCAGCAGCTATACTGGCTCACCGTATCTTGTGAGACCATGCCCTCAGCCTCTGAAGCTCACCCTAGATATCATCTTCATTTAATGCACTTGAATTTAGTCAGAGCCTTTAAAATACTTAATGAACAGTGACTGTCATTGTTAATTCATGTTACAAAACCCCCTCATATCAATTTTCTATATACTTGACGATGTTTTCTTCATACTCTTAAGGACTGTCACAATTACTTTTAATGAAGTATTTGCTCATTCATTTACAGGTTCTTTCTAAATGGAACTCTAAAAATATTTTTACATGACAGCAAGGCTGAATTTGTAAGATACCATCAATCTCAGGACACGAACTGATACAACATCACTGAGTTATCAACTGAAAGTTAAGCTGTGCAAAATGCAACACTTCTTGGCAGATTAGATAAGACTCAGTAATAGCGAAAGGTTATTTTACAAAATAACTGTCTGTGCTTCTAAGGAAGTATTGATGTCAAAGATCACAAAGAGAAAGTCAAATTATGTTTTCTAATTTTAATCTCGTTTTTCCCCACAAAAACTACCAAATATATCTAAACCATCAACAATTCAGTAACAAAAATTTTCTCATGCACAGACTAACCATATGAATCCATGACAGGTTTGAGGTCCTTGTACTGAGTAATAACACTGGTCGTTTCCTGTACAGTTAGGTCTCTATACTTATACTGGAAAACAAAAGAGAAAGAATGACTTTAGAGACTAAATTTTCAGTGTAATTTAATTTGGTTTTATTTCACCCAATAGACTGCATTTATGAGTTTACATTAATATATGGATATTATTCTCCACTCTTATTTTGGAATAAGAATCTATGTCTCCGTATTACTTAACCGAACACGGCCAAACATTAACAAGGTGTTAAGATGCTTTTAGTCTTAAATAAGGGTCCATACATCAAGTGATTTAAGGAAAGCTATTGCATTTTCATCCACATTCTACCATAACCAACAGTATATGAGATATATATGTGGATTTAAAAAAAACCAAAACATGCATTTCTGAACAAATATAGACATTTCAAAGCACGATATTATCAGCAATAATACTGGTTTCATCCCCTTCCTTTTATCAGGAAGTAGGCAGTAACTCACAGCACAGAAGATCTGTAAAACACAGATACACTACTACAGAATTTAACAGTCTCAGAACTATAACCCACAGACAACAGAGGAGATGCTCCTGGGCAACAGAGAGCTGATTCAGCACCTGGCACAACTCTTTAACTTTGTAGCCATTCCTCCTGATAACTACCATTGAAAGGAAAGCTAATAATATCCTTTGACAATTTTTTAATTGTAATAAAATAAATTAAAAAAAAATTTACAGTTTTCAGACGTCTTAAGAACATAAACAGACAGTATCCCTTCATTCAACCATGGTAGGAAGACAAACGGCTCAACACAATGAAATGTCCGATACCCAAAGCACGCAGATGTTAACATCTGAACAAATTAATTCACATATTATCCAAGAGCAAAGTGTGGTGCCACAGCTAAAGGCCACCTTTGCTCCGATAAACACTCATGAGTTGTGAAGCTTAGAAACTAACTCTTCTTCCTATTATCTACAGAGATTGGCAAGGATGCTACTCCTGGGCATGATAACTGTTATTTAATGAGCAGAGATGAACACACCATGCCGCTTCCCATAATGCCACCTTAGTCTACAAAGAGCACCTGCGCTTTGGGAGATGCTGTGACTTACCTTCCTAAAATGACCAAGGGCAAAACGGCCATATGGTCGTCTGCAAAACGCTGGTCTGGGGGACAGAAAGCAACCCGTCTAGTAGGGATTACTGTTATCCTAGTAGGGATCCCTACGTGTGCAGGGAGGCACCGGTATAGAGGTCCATCAGCCAGTGCATCAGGGCAGCCCCGGGACGCTGTTTTGATGGGAGGGCTGCAGCAAAGCATCTCAGTCTCCTCTGGAAAGTGGGTGCAGGATTAGGACGGCGCAGACAGAGGAGAGACAACTTTGCTAGCATTTGAGTATATTCCTCCCCGCTTCCCCAACACCTAGCAGAAGTGAGAAATAGATAACAGGCATTGCTAGAACATGGAGACAGAGGTCTGTGAAATTTCGGCTAGGCCAGCCGGAGACTGGCAGCACATACCCACATCACTAAATGTGTTACTATAGTGTGAATGGGAGCATGTCACCAGCTACTTTAAAAAGAGGAGGTCTTTTTATAGGAACGTACCTTATGGCACAGGATATAGACTCAAGAAGATCGGCATAATCACTATTAAAAAAAGAACTGGCTTCCACTAACAGACGCTTCTAACAAGCACAAGGATTCAGAGCTGGGATTTAACTCCACTTTCTGCACAGGAGTCAGTTTAGCCAAGGAATAGATAAAACAATGCCTGCCAGTTGTATACTGGAAGTCTGGTACACAGTGGTTGATAGGGCTGATAAAACCTACATTTCATTATCAGGGATGCTTGTAAAAACTAGGCCCAACACATTTCACATGTCTCTTAAAACTAAGAAAAAGAGCATTGTTGCAAATAGTTTTTACGCTGAGTGAGGAATAATTACTTAGTAGAGATACGCTTGTAAGATTCCAGCTACTGTCACATGCAAAATTAAGTGCTACATCAGCTATTAATTTCAGCACTTAGGTCCAGATAACTACATAAGATTGAAGTTTTGTATATTAACATGACCTATGGATAAGGTTTCCTAATGAGAATGATCACTTTTCTAGAATTTTTTATTATTTAAAGCACAAAGTGTACTCTTTTGTGCTTACTTCTCTTTTCTATTCTAAGGAGTACTAGAATATTACACTAGACTACCTTAAATTCAGTTTCTTCTGTGGCATGGCAATAATTCATTTAGGGAAGACAGGTGTATAAAAACATATAGGCAATCTTATTTGCTGACACCGAGTTAGTATTCAGCATTTTCAAGCTGATAAAAAAAATTGGTTATGATTCCATGCAGGTGAAAGACCCTTTAATAAAGTTTCTCTGGTTTTGATCAGATCCTCACCCATCGTATTTCATTTTAAAGTTGTGCAAATATAATGATTAAATGTTGTTAAAAAAATCTCCTCAAACAAAACTATAACTTCCCCTAAGTATTCAGCCTTAGGGGTTTTCATTTCAATCTGCTGGACACAGCCCAGCTTTCACCTGAAAAGTGGCATGACATATGGCTCTGTAAGACTCAGTGATTAATGATCTACCTTCCAAAAGACTTTCTTTTTTCCTTGAACGAGGGTGATAAAACCCCCACCTTTATCCGAGTCAATGAAGTTGAACTTGCCTCCCACCTTCATTTAACCGGTGAACGCAAATGACGCTATACAACCAACAACCCACACCGCAGCTCTGATCCGCTTCGATGCGCCACAGCCTCAGCTAGGCAAATGGTTTCTATTCAGCTTTTACCAGCAATGCCCTAACCCAGAACTAAAGTTTCGTACGACTATAAAAACCGACATATTTTAGATTTTGGTGCAGCATACTTAGCTTTACAAATTAACTCAATTTACAGTCTCCGGGTGGCCCGACACAACCCTTTTACCACTGCTTCGCCCGGCCGTGGACACGACTACCCCCGCAGCTCCCCGCAGGCTGCCGGCCCGGGACAAAGCCGCAGGCTGGCCAGTATCCGTGACCGCCCGTGAGGAGGGAAATGGGAGCCGACCGCTCCAGGCGGCCAGCGCCGAGACCGAAGGAGACGCGGGGCCCCCGCCCCACGCCAGGCACCGAGCGCCGCGGGCAGGCCCCGCTCCCCTCCGCCCAGCCCCTCGCTGAGGCTGCCGCCGCAGAGGGCGGCCCACCCGGCGCAGCGGGGTGACCAGAGGACAGGGGCGGGGGAAGTGGCTCTCGGTGCCCCCCAGCCGCGCCATTACCTTGGTGAGCATTTTCTTGAGCTGAGTCTCGGAGACCGCCATGGCGGCCGGCCCCTCCTCCGTCCCCGGTGCCGCCGCCGCCACGCACCGGCCCGGCCCAGCCGCCTCTACATAAAAACAGGAAGCGGCCTCGCGCGCCCGCTTCCGGCAGCGACGCCCACTTCCGCCCGGCCGTGACGACACTTCCGCGAGCGGCGCGAGTGTGGCGAGGACAGTGCCGCTTGGCGGAGGCCAGCGCCCGGTGCGGCAGCTCCCTCTGCCGACAGCGGCGGGCGGGCGCTTCCCGGCCTGGCTGCGGGCACCCCGCAGGGGCGCCGTGCTCCGACAGCGCTTGGGGTATCAGAAATACGTCACAGAACGTCTACAAAAATTCTACGTTAAAAAGTATTTCTGGGAATTGATTTCCTGCGAGTAAATGTAAAGTGCCATTCCCCACCACGGTGACTGAGCTGCGGTCCTTCGGTTATTTTTCAAGAAATACGACACAAACACAAGAGTGACAAGCCAAGATTAGTTATTTTATAACATAAGCATCCCTGGAAGAGTTGGCAGCTTTTTGTGATTAAAACTACTAATAAAAAAGCCCCCAGATAAACAAAACACCTGGACCATTAACATGAGAGTAAATGCTCAACAGATTAAACACAAGACCTTGAAGAACCAACATAAACCCATAACTTCATGCTGTTTTTTCCAAAATAAGAGAAAAAAAAACCCCACTAACCCCCAAGGTCCAGCCATTCTGTTGGGTGCTTTTTTTTTTGTTTTTTTAATATAGCAGCATTTGGTCATCTGCAGCCATCACTAATTTTGTCCTATCACTGACCACCACAAAGGAAGAAATTTGAGTATTCCATGAAATAAAAAGTGAATTACCAAAGGTTTTTTTCTTTCTATTTTTATCTTAATTCTGAGATTAATATATACTCAGAATTTCTTTTAAGTCTGGCTCTGTGTGACGTATAACCAGAAGGCACAAAGGAATAGATCTTTCGCTGTGACCCAGATCCTACTTTCGCTTAGAAAGCTTCATCAATATCTAACCAGTCACACCTCAAAATGTAAATGTGGAACGACATCGCTAAGCTGCACACAGCAGGAGTGGAGCCCACGTCTCCTCTGCCTGCAGCGTCATGCTGAGGTATCACTGGGATGCATACAGTCTTTTACCAGTGCAGTGAATCAAGAGGTGAGAACCCCCAAAAAACCTTCATCTTGAAAACATCTGCTTTCTGATTTATCTAAAAATCCACATCCTGTTTTTTCACCACATCCTCAGCCTCCCCCAAGGAGTGTTACAGGTGGAGGGCGGCAGGTTCTGTTGCCTTCTCAAGCAGCTGTATCCTCCTCAGGCTGATGGAAAGCTTACTGACATCGGCTGCCTTTGGATCAAGGCCTGAACTCGCAGATACTTCTGCATTACTTAACTACCAGATTTTATTCTTTATTTGAAGCCCACCCCCTGCTCCTCCCCTTTGGGAAGGGCACCCATCCCAGCGCTGCACGGGGTAAGAGTGCTGCATGTATGTACCGAGAAATGCGGATGCTTTAGCGCTCTGAACATCCTTACAGAGTAAGAGCAAATGCGTCATGACCAGGAAGTTTCAGACATCATTAAACATACAACAAAAATGCATATCCGATACTTCAGGTTTGAAGAGCACTGCTAACATCATGCTTTTAGTTTTTTTCCCCTTAGTAATAAAGCAGGAGTCCATTGACATAAGAGCATTTGTGCCAGGCTTGAAAGATCGAGCTACCGAACTGCATCCCCCGGTGCCTCGAAGAGCTGGAGCGTGACCGTTTTCTAGCCAAGCCCCTGATGGAGCACTTGAAAACCAGGAGGCAGAGTCCTACTGGGCTCTGCACACTGGAGTTTCTGCAGGCTGGGTAAGCTGCTCTCCTAGACCGCGTCCTAATGAGGTGCAACGAGCTAAGAATAACCCAAGAATCGGGCTATAATTAGCAACAAAAACACAGGCGAAAGTCACCTGAATTTAGGTAAAACATTCTTGCACATTACCCTCCTCATTTTGGCTATCAAAAGTGCACTTTTCAAATAAGAAGTTACTGTGCAGTGCAGGATTAAATAATTTAAACCAAAACTGAGAAAGCCCTTTTTGAAAGTAAAGTAGAAAAACCTCGTTTTGTATAGAAATCCATATATAGCAAGCAACCCTTTCTGCCCTGCAAATCTCTGACTTTTGTGAGTAGGCGCTGTAGCTTCTCTTGTGCTTCCTTACAGTTTCAGTTGCTGCTGAAGGTCATGAATTGATCCTGCACTGCTTTGCAGTTTCTCTTGCACCAGTTGATCTTCTTCTAGTTTGACCATTTCAATCACTCCGTTGGTTCCAAGAATACAGGGTAGACTTAAGAATACTTCACTGTTTATATTGCAACATCCCTGAAACAACATGCAAAGAACACTGTCACAGAGTTACTTGTTTCTGCTCTGTCTGAAGCATGGAACTACACAAAATAACTCGACTATTTTAATTAAGCAAGGATATTCCATCATATGGCATGTTTTGTATAGGTCAAGTTCCAGTTATTTTAGATCCTATGCAATGGGTTAGTGCATAGAAACTGTAAAATATTACTGTACAGAAAAAAAATCTTGAACCATGCCACACTTGGAGGAGTTTCCCAATATAGATATATCAGACCTCTATAATGCAGGCAAAGTTTATACTACAAAACACTGTTTAACCAGTTTCTTAGGTAGAACAAGCAGGGACACTTGATAGTACAGTGTAATTAGGTCTTTTAGGACTGAACAAAAGAAATTAAAAAACGCAGCCAAAGAGAGCTATCTGGGGAATATTTTTCAAGTATTGATCCCATATTCATTCTGTGAGAGGCTTCATTAAACTTATATCCCTATAATTCAAGTTTACACTGTAGATTTTGTTTATTTTTAGGATCTGTATGGGAAATTTTACATTCTGCGGTTACTCTGCAGTTTAAGAAAGTTGTCACTCCTCTATATCGGCATTTAGTTCATAAATGGTTAAAAACTTTACTCGAAAACATAATGATGAAATTAGGTACATGTCTGTACTTGATGGAATAAGCAGCCTGCTCAACTTCCCTGCACTGGGACATGCAAATCATCCTCCTGAAGCCTGTAAATATCAGTGATGAGTAAATGTTTCTGCATGGGTTTTTTCCTCATATGAAATGACTTAACACTTTAATGAAGCCTCTTAGGATAAACTTTAAACAAGGTTCAGGCTACAATTTTAAGTTAAATACAGCTTCATAATCTTCTCAATGTAAAGTATCAAGGAGTAAAAAAGCAGCTGTTTCAAAGCTAGTCAAATAAAACACTGGCAAAAAAATGCATTTTATACTTTCATAAAAGATACTGGACTCTCTTGGCCCCTGGAAAAATCTACATTCAATACTGAGCACTTGGAAATTGCGACACATGCATTTCTCTTCATTTGCCAAATCCAGCTATTCCAGGGGAGCTGGTCAGCAACCTTGAATGTATTTTCTCTCTGGACTCTTGTATTTTTGGGATAATAATTCACTTTTAATATTGGCTTCAGATTAACACAATAATTGATTTTTGCTCATTTTTGGACTAGAATTGAAAGCTGTTGTTGGAAGAAAGTAACAGTAGTAGTGCTACTTCAGAACAGTTACTTTAAGTGAGATGGCTGTGCTGCTAAAATTAATGGTCATATCCAGTATAAATACTATAATTACAGTGTCAACCAAAATATATTAATAACACATTTACCTTTGCCAGAGTGGATACAGAATGAACCTTTCTTTTATCTTTCAGTATACTGTCAGTCAAATCAGCAACTGAGAGCCCAACAGACCAAGATCTCTGACCTTTTCCCTTTAGAACTTCCATAGCTCTATATAAACCAGGAAAAGGAGAAAAACATGATATTTAGATTTTAATTATTCCTATTTTGGTTTATGTGTAAAACCCAAAAGACAGATTAGGTGTACCGTATCAGGTAAAGTGTACTATAAAAACATAATTCTCTGTTTTGGAAAATAACCAAAGGGAAAAGAATTTCTTTACATACATTTTACCCATGCTAGTAACAATTCTCTTTTCTGTCAAGAGGTGTAACTGATATGTGGCTAATTAAATCAGATGATCTGATCCAAACTTGTGCTTTGCTTTGAAGTAAACTGCTTCCACACAAGCTCTGAGAAAAGTGTGACAGAAGGCTTGTCTCCTACTTTTTTATTTTTAAACACACAATCAAACCAGCAGCTCTAATATTCTCATATATATTCTACACAGCTTGTCTTGGCCTTAGATCGTCACAGGCACAACATTATTATGAACTTCAGAAAAACACTGGGCATACACACATATATAAAAGTGAACGACACCCAGACCTATAATTTCCTATAAACTCAATGTGTGAACATTTTAGAGCAAAATTCCTCCTCTTCATAAAGAGCTGAAGGAAAAAAACTCCGCAAACATCGTGCCTAAACATGAAGAAAAAAAAAAATTTAAGATTATAAAGGTGTTACCTGTTAGCCACCTTTTCCCTTGAGTTACGAGCAGCCATTGCTTCCGTTTGACTTGCAACTAAATTACAACTGGTCCACGAAGGTACTACATAGAAACAACCAACATTTAAATGCACATCTAAACAGTGACTAAATAGGTACCAGATAAGGTAAGGACAAGAAAAAAAAATAATAAAAGAAATAAAAAGCAAGCTTTCCAAACTTTCCTTCCGCCACAACAACCCAAATGTAGCTGATGACTTTCTAAGGTTCCCTGGACTGCTGAAGAAAACTACAGCAGCACCTGGCCAGAGACGCTTGCTTAAAAATGAATTAATATGTAACAACTCTTACATTAGCAGTAACCTACCACATATTATAACACATTTCATTCCTGTTTCAGCACTTTTAACCTATGTTGTTATACCACATAAAAAGCATTTGAGGTTGTATTTTCTTTTTTTTTTTTTTTTAATGTGACAAATGTTGAATACTTTTGCTACCACTCCAGGTCTACAGTCTTAGGCACACACCAAAATTGTATTATTTAGAACCTTAGTATGAAAATCTACCATTCTGCTTATGACAACCTTCATTACTTTTCTCAATTATTCTTTCATTACTCAATTACTTAAGCACTGCCAGGTCATTATGTACTCATAGTCATAATAAAGTATCACTTTACCTTTGTCTTCCCCTTGTTCACCAATAATCCAAGCATCTTTTGCCAGCACCTCTGCTTTCAAAAAGTTTGTCAGTATATACTGAAATCTCTCAGTATCTAGGTTGGCACCTACTCCAATAACTCTGCTTTCGGGAAACGCACTCAGCTTCCATGACACATATGTCATTACTTCCACTATATGTGAAAGAAAAATACATTGACAATGAAGGACGACTCAAAATTCAATACAACAAATCAATGAATTCAAACTATGAATCACAATTACAAAAATCTCAGGACCAAGTTGTTTACTTTAGAAAAGGTGTAAACATGTAAGAACATATCAGTAATTTATTTCAACTTAAAACACCAGGTCAGGTGGGGAGGAGGAGAAGAAAATTTACAGCCCAAGTAAAGTTTTAGGAGAAGTAAAGAAACTTCAGAATGAGGCACCGTGCTTCCCTCTACTAAAAATATCACAGGCTTCTAAATTTAATTCAGCCAGTGTTTAATTTCTTTTCATTTGGCAAGCACTGTCTTCTCCATCTCCACAGCTCTAAATGATAGGAAGGGTAAGAAGCACTTGAGAAACAGAGAAGGGCTGTCTTCAGTGTGTTCACAGGACAGAGAGGCTCACACTTAGTTCTTTCCCTTTTAAGTAGTTTTTGCTTTGTCTTAGTTCACAGTATCACTGACCCAACAGATTTAAACCTTCCACCAAAACACAGCGGGAATATTTACCATCAACACTATATTATGTGTATTAGTAGTCTGTGAGTCTGATCAGATGGCACATAACACACATGCATCTATCCTTACTTGCACAGGAGCAACATATACATAAAACTCACAACTGACAAGACAACAGCCAATGGATGCTACTCTTGTAGATATAGTGAGGTTGAAACTACGTACAGAAACATACAGAAATACATACCTTTTATACAAAACAAAGTATACTATTTTCTTTTATCTTGGTAACAGTAAAGAAAAAACCCTCAAAGACAGTGTCCTGCTCAAAGCTGAAAAGGAAAACATCTTTCAGAGTAGCAAGAATTTTTGACTAAGTGGGTGTATTCAGCAATAATGTATTTTTAAAACAGGCCAAAGAGAAAGCCAGCTGACAGAGCATTAGGTGAAGTACCAACATACCCGGATGAGAAGCAACAAGGAGAACAGTGTTCTGACTGTAGTGTGATATTGCTGGGATAATTCCTCTGAACAAATCCACATTGCTTTGTATGACATCAAGATAAGTCTGAGCGCTACCCAGAGAATTAACCGTAAGTACCACAACTTTTGAATCAGCTGAAGCAGAAAAATCTGAAAATATAAAGAAAATATGTTTTCAAAATTTATGTCATTATATGGAGTTTTGGATGTAAAACAAAGAGCTGTCCTAAAGGCTGAACTGCAGCATGCAGCTTAGTTAGGGTTCTTCCCCTCCAGTCTCCCCCAATGTGGAATTTGGGGCCCTTCCACAGCACCTGTAAACACAGCTCTCCCACAGAACTACTTTCCTGTTTCACAGTTGGCAAACACAGAAGGCAGACTGCAACTTGTCCAGTGTTACAGAGCAGAGACCAGAAAACATCTAGATGGGGTCGACAAATAAGTTTTTCCAAGTTCTCTTGGCAAGAGAGGGGGAAAACAAACAAACAAACAACCAACCACCCACATCCATGAAAAGGCTCCTTCATTTTTATTCTGATTTTTAAAGAAGGGGAAAGACTTTTACTCCTTTATCTGTAGCTTCTATAATTTTTGATCTTATAGCTCAATCAAGGGCATGCAGACAACCATAAAAAGTGTTCCAAAAGTCTATTTAACAACTCAAGTAAAAGACATGTATTTATTAGCCCAAGAAAACACACAACTACATTTGCTGCAGAAATTTGTAAGTCAAAGCTGCCTCAAGCCAGTAACTGAATATCTGAGTACCATACAGGTGATCAGCTGGGACACAGAAACAAGGTGATTTGACTGTCACACCACTTCTGGAACCAGCTGAAGCCAAAGCAGAGGCCCAGTGCACTGACAAACTGGAAGCATACTCAGGAGGATATAATTAATGCCAGCTTGCCCCAAACACAGATATAAGCATACTAAAATAACAGGTGACAGTGTACAAGCATTTTGTAATATTGTAATGCTGCTAATAGCATAGACAGCAACAACATACAAGCTTTTTGTACCACACGTAGATATAAATATGTAATAGGTAACCACAAAGGCACAAACAGAGATTTGCGGTACAGTTGCACAACCAGGGTTCAGGAAAAAATGTGCTAGCAGTAAAACCTGCAAGATAAGATCAAAGGATGTAGAGCAGGCAATGTCAGGTGCAGAATAAGTAGGTAAGATGCCTGGTGGAACCAGAACAAGTCTCTATCCTCGAAATAAGATAGATTACATCAAAAGCACAAGAAAGCCCCTCTTTTCATCTTGCAGAGGGCGCAAGGAACATAAAACCACCACAGACCAGCAAGGAAGAATGGGGAAGTTGCTCAATTCAGTTCCAGCTTCCCCTGTGGAAGAGCTTCAAGCCATACCATCTCAACCTCTGCGACAAAGACCATCAAAGACTATAGCCATCACCACTAATTATGGAGACATGGTATCGACTCTGTTGAATTATACACTTACAGCTAATTGAGGACAAGATTGTTAAGAACTAATTGAGTGAATATGCAGTGATAACGATTAAGAACTGGCCATGTGCATGTTTAATGAATGTCAATCTAGGAAAGCAATACTTTGAAACTTACCTTTATTTATCAGCCTTTTTAACACTGCTTTCACAGCTATCTCTAATTCCCTAACACGCATATATTTTTTTCCCCTTCCTTCCCTCTCTCCACCTATGACACTGAAGTACTAGCTTGACTTCTCTCCATTTCTGCGTGAGTCTAATTTCAACATTAGCCTCTTACCCTGGAAGTACAGGTTCACATACCTCTACCTCTATAAACAGAATTAAAAAAAAACTGAAATAAAAGCAATGCAAGCTTTGCCGAACCTTCCCTTCCCAATTTTGCCCTGAAAAGATGTAAGAAAAGCAAGAAGCTATGAAAAGATAACAACATCTTTTTAAAAAGATGGCCTATATGCCAGAGCCTCTGTATCTCCGCAGGTGCCCTGCTCTCATTAAAATGAGCACAAGCACACACATCACAGTACTCACTCCCATTCCAGCAACAACATCTAATACCTTTGCTGATCTCCACATTTGGTAGAGCAAAGATCTCCAAGTCCACGGTCCCTCCTTTTGCTGCACCTTCAGAAAGGTCCAAAAGAACCACCTTGTCTGCAGCACCCTGTATGAATAAAAATAATGCAGAACAATAAAACAAACCAAAACGTGTTCTTGTGGTGGTGAGGAATAAAAACCAGTATTCTTCCAATTCCAGTGTTCGTTGTACAAACAAACAAAATTACTGACCAAAATTACTGTCAAATCACAAGAAAAAGAATTTAGTTTAGTGAGTTTAATTGGAAAAATGACTCATTACAAAACAAATAAATAAAAGTCTCACAAAACCATCTCTGGGGAGTTATAAATGTTGATGTTACTGTTGTCTCTGAGCATATAGCCACAATGAAGTACAGACCGTCTACATACAGACTACCCTTTTCCAGGGGACTGGGAGACACCAACTGTAAAAGGCCACCACTTAGGCAAGAATCCTTCAACTACAGATTTTCAAAATAAGTGAATTCAATATACAACCCTTTGTATTTAAATAAACTGACTGAGAAAACAAGGCAGAAACTAACACTTCTGTGTGTCCCTAAGTTAACTGAAGAGGCAAATGAAAGAAGCAGTGACATGGCTATTAAAACTGCTGAGTTATTTCTATGTGTCAGACACTAAGAACTAGGTTGGAAGCCTCTCTGTAAGTCAGATCTCTTGCTATTTATAATAATTACGTACCTTTGCTGCAACTGCTAGCACACATGCAATGCCAAGATCTCCAGCTCCAACAACAGTAATTTTGTTAAAACATCCTTCATTTTTGCCTCCACCAATTTTACTCTTTGATTTCATGTCAGTCTCTCCTACAATTAAAAGAAAACCACAAACTTAAGAGCTGGTCCACACTGTATCAATACAAGTATTGCTGCTTCATAAAGGATCACAGTTGTGCCAGAGTTAAAGCAAATCACCTAAACTTCTTCAAAATAGTGGTCAAACCTGACCACAGAAAATTCATCACAAAACACAAATACACCTCTCTGGATAGGAATGTTTTTTCATTAAGTAGAAAACCTAGCATAACAATATCAAGAAGCTAGACACTACGACCATACAAACAATAGTCCCTTTGCTACTGTTGCAGGTGTGAATACATACCATGGTCATAAAATTTGTAAAATATTTCATATTTTGAAGACATGCAAAATGGAATTTGATTAAAATACAGCAATCTGGGGTGGTTTGGCCAATGCTAATGGTAACACAGTGATTCTCATTCTGACTATAATGCAGAGAGATTTGTAAAAGAAACATTGGGATTGATTGACTAGAGTCATACACATGTGTGCGTGCTCACAAGCATGTATGTGTACACAATTACCAGAAGAAACAGCAGGAAAGGGTTAAAGGGAAAGGTTTGCACTAGTTGCTACAGATCACCATCTGTGATTTCACCAAAAGAAGGAAGAAGAAAAGACTGACGTGAAGAAAATGTGTCAGGATGAAGAACAATAGGACTGGAGCCATAAAACACCCAGATAAGGAACACATGAGAACTGTGAAATTCAGGAATTTCGCCCAAGACTTACAATGGGTGAGATAAAGTAATGAGGCAAAAATGCCAAATAGCATCTACTCCCAAAGGGTGTAAAAGACAAGTCCGAAATCAGCTTTTCACCACTGAACAAGAACCCAAGAAACATGATATAGGCTCAAGAGCCAGCACTCCTTGTCCTCAGCGGTGCACATCAGTGATTGTGGTCAGACGGGTCTCAGGGCTTGTGACTGTGGATGGGAGAGTGTGAGTGAATGAGGTCAGAGAGAATGAATGACTGTGATTGGGTAAAATCAACTTGTTTATAATAAAATCACATTTCCCTTCCACAAGATCTCGCGTAGAATTTTGCTGCAGTAATTTCCAACAAATGAGTAGTACCAAGTCTACAGCATTTTTCAGTAGGCTTAAATGCAAACATCCAAAATGAGATGCTTATTCAAATAAAAAGAATCTGAGCTCTCAGTTCAAAAAGTGGCACATTTGATTATACAGAGAAAATACCAAACACTGCAGACGTGCAAACACCAAAAATTCAGATATTAAAATTGTGTAGGCATCTTTTTGATATCAGGTAATAACAATAAATAAAATAGATATTGTGTAGGAACATTACAAACAAATACATGAAAACACCCACACCTTCAGTAATCTTTGCAATGTAGGACAGAAGTTCTGATTGCCTGGCTGCATCAGAAGATGATAGTGAATACAAAGGGAGCTCTTCCTCAAATTTTGCAATCATTTCCTTGATTAATCCAATGACAGTTGATTTAGGCTGAAATATAGCAATACAGAAGACTAAACAGCTGACAGCTACTTCATATAGTGGTATCAGCAGTAAACTGCAGTATTTCATAAAGAACCATAGCTATACAAAATTTAATCAAATTATAAATATTGACGCCCTTAACACTTACATAAACACTAAACATAAAGAAAAGCCTAGGAATTTCTATATCAATAATGAAAAATATATGCCATCCATTTTAGAAAACTAGCATTCATTAAATCATTTTTACTCGTCTGGCAGTCATATTTACACAAGTCATTTAATACAGTGTGTAAAATACTTTAGCAACAGCACTGGCTTTTGAATCTCTATGCTGATGTTTCAGTTCTGCTGAAAGAGACACATCCAAAAGGAAGGAACTTCCATTGAACTTTCTTGAGGGATAAGCAATTGGTCTAGTATTATTATTCATTATTCACAGCAACAAAGGAAAAAGTATCAAAGGGTCCACGTGAGGCTTATACTGCTTTATAATGAAGTCCCTTTTTCTTCAGCTTAAAATAATTTTCCATACAATCACTTATAACTTCCTTTTGCAATCGGTTCAGTCTGAAAACTGTCATTTCAAGAGACATTCTGCTTCTCTTTGCATAATCGCTACATATTTAAGATCAACAAAGAACGCAGAAAACAAAAAGCCCCAAACCCTACCCATTCCTCTCCACTGATCTCCACATGATACCCTCCCCTGTCAGCCACTCCACCTCTTACATGGCTCCAGTTCTGCAGGTAGGGCAAATAAATCCTGCCATGAGCATCAACATGCTTTCCCACTGAAATGCCCATATTCACAGTCGGCTTCAAGAAGCAGATGGGGGGAGCAAAGGGATGAGAATCCAAAATCCACAGATGAATAGGTATGTTATAGGATTTACCTGTTCAACACAAAACAAAAGCCATTGCTAACTTCTGCATTGAGAAGAGGCCCTAAAAACCAAGCATATGTGCCTGTGATTCACACCTCATAGTAACAAAGAAAAAAAGCCTGACAGGTCACTTTCTAGATTCACACTGGAAAGTATTTACGTTACTTAGGCTACTTAATAAAGGAGACTTGTCTGGATCAACTTGAAGTGCTACTGATTGTGTCTTTCTTAACATAAAGCTTTGTTGTTTTGTTTCCCAGGGTATTCTATCAGCCAACGTATTCCCTTTTCCAGGCAGAAACCTCTTACAGCTACCCATTTCACACTTATTTTAGCACTCAACAACTGATGCAAAGAGGGATCTATTAAGAGCTTTACCTCAGACTTCAAAGGCTTTAAGACAAAAATAAAAAATTACCTACTGGTTATTTTTGGACACTGTCCATACAAGCATAGGGCTTGTAGAGTTCATGCAACTTCCATTAGAACCAAAGAGTTTGCTTACACAGTCTCAAACTACAGGATTTTTAAAAATAGTTAATTGACTTATCTAATACCATCTTTTCCAGCACCTATGAGTACACGAAGGCACTTGCTTATGCAGTAGAAGTGGCTTCTGCCAATTCATGCAAAATCCTTTATAGCCACCTTTAAAGAAGCTGCACAGTATATCGTTAAGAGGCAGTACTCAACACATTTTACAATTAGATGCATAACTGGCAAGGAAATGAAATTTGATTTATCTTACCATATTTCACTGGAACAGTACCACTAAAATTCAGGAGGTCCTTCTGGGATCCATCCTTGAAGGCTAAAATTAAAAATGTGATTTTAAAAAGTAATAATAAACCCTTTCGAATCTGGCATGGCAATCCCATCCACAACTACCAATATACAATGTTCCTGAACGAACCAAGGCTAAAACGTTACTAAGTTCCCCCCTCCCCCTTTGAGAGAATTCCTTAAGGGAAACTTAATGAAAATAGTATTGGTACAACTAAGCACATCAATAGTCTGAAAATCTCTTGCCCTGAGTAATTCTGGTGTTGTAGGAACTTTCAGTCAGGCTGAGGGATTCTGAAAGTTACACTTGATAAGCTAAAGACATCAAAATGCTTTCAATACAGTCATGGGATATGGGAAAAATGCTGTTACATATAAAGAATTTTTAAAAAAACATCAATCTTCTATAATTACTGACAAGTTAAAATGAAATTCAGTGAATTAGTTGCTTAGGATTTTTATATGTATGCATTCTTCAAAGAGCTTTCAAAAATAGTCACACGGCATGAGAAATTTTACTGCAAGTCAAAATAAAGACAACACAAGTGGAAGATATTGACACAATTAGATTCTATTATACAGAGTCTGCATCTATGGCAAGTAAGAATCACAATTAGTTCAAAGTAACTGTATTAGTTCTTACTGTATGTGTTCATGGAGAACGTGAAGTTTGGGTAGGTCTTGTTAACATTCTTTAGTTCTTCTATGGTCAGGTCTCTGAACTTATACTGGGAAGAGGGGAGAAAAAAAAATCAGAAAAAAAAGTTTTATTTCACAGGCTGTTTTTCTTTCGTTACCAGAGATAGGGAAAAGGAACCAAGAGAAAGTAGAAACACGAGAAGTGGAAGGTAATAATTACTTGTAGTATTATAAATAGTTTTGGTGTGAAAAAATTCTCAAAAAGTTTGATATAAAAAAAAAAAGCTTTAAAGATATCGCAGGTCTGTGTTGCTACATTAGAACTCAAATTCTGAACAGCACCCCTTATATACCATTCCTTCCCCTTTACAGCTGTGTCAGCAGAAACTTAAAATTTAGTCTCCTCTGCACACCATAATTAAAAACAATATAAAATTATAAACCTCTTAGTAATAAGACAAATTCTTTTTTCTGACACAGTTACTACCAAAAACCCGGATCCACCTGCACACAGTTTAGAAGAGTTTCATAAGTGTCAATTTCCACAAACATATTAAACATGTAAGTAATTAGCCTTTGGGAATTTTTTTGCATGCTTAAGCTGTCCTTGAGAGCTGAGAAAATTCAAACAAACCAATGCATCCCTCTTTCCTGGCCACAGAAAACCTGCCCACAGATTAACAGAGGTGCTGATGCTTGAAATGTGATCTGAAAGTAATTATCAGCAAGAATGAATCATTTAGACTGTCCCCAGACAATCTGATACCTAAACTTCCAAGAGATTTGCATCCTCCCACATCTTGAAGTTACGAAGAATGTTTTCCGTTTCCTAGATTAGAGCATCTGCCTCTCATTTTAGAAAGTCTGGAGTCGTCCTGGAACCCTCGCCTAAGCAAACACAGCGGCAGCCTGACAATGGCTTAAAGAGTGGCTCACTGCAGTGGAATATTTGTCACGAAGTAGTCGCTAAGATCTACACTCTCTTCAGCAAGGCACCCCCCAGAAACAGCAGATGGTGGTACAACTACAGCTACGTGGATGGTACAACTATTTTCTACTTCGTACAAGAGAACACAAAGCTGCTGAAAAGAAAACGCCTTTTAGTCAGCTTTTCCACATTCAATCTTACAGGATACTGCAAAGTCAAGCAGTAAACAGAAACAAAAAAATCCAAAGGTGCACAAATTAGGAATTTTTACACAATATAAATTAACACATTTTCAGAAGTGTTGATACATCTGGTTATGAAATCAAAGCCATCTTTCCCCAGATGACCCCCTTCTTATCTGTAATGCAAAATGAGGCACTCCTATTAAACATTGTGTTCTTTTCTAAAGATCAGATGATTTATGAGGCAAGTCTGATATAGACCTTTCTCATTTTGCACCTAAAATTATTTGCCATGCCCAAAATTTAAATGCACATACCTCCGTTTTCATACGGAAACTAAAACGCCTCTACCTCAGAGGGATGCTGTAAATCTATGTTTCTAAAGCGTGGCGATACTGATGCAGGGACTGTCACAAAAACTCCCCAAGGACATTAGTAACTCTTTACGCAGGTTAAGGTGTCAGTTGCACGCAGCACATCACACGCGTTACCGTCTCCTGAACCACGGGCACAAAATCACGCGTGGCGTAACTTCCAACTCAGCTGCAGCAAGGCAACGTAAATCCCGCACCCCGAATGCGACGGAGGCCTTCCGCAAGCCACGACCGCGGAGCTGAAGGCGGAGGACGGGGGGCGGCTGACCGGCACAACTCCCTCAGCTCCCCGCTTCCCCTCCCACCACCTCATCCTCGGGCCCGCGGGAACTTTGGCCGACCGGGGGGCCGCCGGGCACCGCACCTCTCACGCCGCACGCCCGCAACCCTTCCCTCCTCCTTCAGGTCAGCCGCTCCGTTCCCTACACCCCGCCTAAAAAGTCGGCGTTTTCCACAGCCCTTCCTCCTCCTCCGCCGCCCCCCAACCCGGGCGCGCACACCTTGCCCAGCCGCTTCCTCAGCGCCTCCTCCGAGAACTCCATGGCGGCGCGGGCGGGGCGGGGCGCGGCCGCCTCCCAACAGCCCTTGCGCGGGGCCCCCTCAGGGAGCCGACCTGCCTCAGGGCGCCGGGTCTTCCCGGCGTTCTGTAGCGGAACCGTTAAAAAACCCTCTTTTTAATTTTTTAAATTTTTTTATTTTTTTATTTTCTGGATCTGCGAGCGGGAAGTCAAATAAACGTACGTTACTGCGACAGGTGAATGCGAAGAGCTCTCCTCGGCTGGGTGCCGTCTCCACCCACCGTGGTACACCAACCTGCCAGCCAGCCCGCAGCCTCTAAAAAAAGCTGAAATCGGTGGAGAAAAAAAAAAACCAAAACCCAGCTTACAGCTGTCTGGGAGCCCACTTAGCTGCGTTCTTCGAGACGACAGACGCGGGTATGGCACACATGGCCATGGCACACATGGCTGTCGAGGCGGAGAGCAGAGGCCTCGCAGGTTCCCCGCGCGCCGCTGCAGACTGGGCAGGTGCATATCCTGGGGTGCGCCTGCCCTTCCCGGCGCTGGAAAAATGAAACCTGCAGAAAAAACCATGCAGGAGATGAACAAATGCTCCTCCAGCAGATCGCTTCTAACGCCCGACAACGCCAGGCAGTTCTTAGCCACTGCCCTCCTTTCCTTTCTATTTCTTCTCGCACTAAGATAACGTGAATTTTGAATGTAATCTGGCTGTGTGCAATAACAGAGAAGTAATCTCAGGTATAAGACCATACATAGATATTATAGGGATTGGGGATTTCTTCCTTCTGTGTTGTATCACAACTGATTTGCAACTTCATGGAGTTACAAATATGTAAATAAAAACCTGGAATTAACTTATTGCCCTACATTAAGCTACTTCTTATTTTTTAAGCCAATGTCCTGGTTTGAGGTAAAACAGGACCAAACCACGACAGCTTCCCTACCACGCAATAAAGATACCAGAAATCTGCCTTTTGGAAAGTGGGCTGTGCAAGTCTGATGTCCGATTCAGTGGAAAACACAGTGGGTTCAGCTAGGTAAATGGAGATAAATGCTATCCCCATAACCTACCAGAAAACTGCCAGATCACAACAGAACAGACCAAACATGACACGAGCACTTTTCTACAAGGAGTAAGATCCCCTCAAGAAAGCTCATACAATTTTTTCTTCCCTCTCTGATGTGAGGCAGACAGTAACCAAAAGCACAGGCTGTTGTTGGTAGAGCCATAGCAGAAAATATTTGGGTTTAGAACAACCTTTATTGTTTTTCCATCATATGTATTGTTTACTGATGCCAGTGAACAGTTTCTGTGCTGAAATTGTCATCTGTGACATAGTCAATGCCCTTACAATTTCAGTGTTCAGTTTGGAAAGTACCAAAACCTCAAAAGAAAGCCACAAAACTGGACTGCTCAAGATCAGTCCATCAAGAACTGGCATTGCAGATTCCAGCATGTGCTACACATCATTTGCCCAGCAAGTACAGTACCTCTTCGGTAACGAAGTTCTGCAAACAATTGTGCAATGGTCATTACCTTTTGGATGTTGTTTGTTTTGCAAATAATGCTGAAGAAGTACTGTGAGGCAAGTTAAAAATAAATCTGCATCCCTGCAAAGGCATTAGCTGTTTTATGCAAAAGGTCATAATACCACTAGCAGAACTCCTAAAAGACACTTTTAGATTTTAAGCTGTTTCTGCGCACTCCACTAACAGGGCAGAACCCAAGATACGCTTTTTTCAAGCGGCAGCAGCACAGGCCCTCTGCCAGAATGAGTTGCTGCAGTTCAGCAGACTTACGATAACTTGCACACACTGAAGATCTGCTTTCTGTCCCTTTGAGCTTTCTCCGTCAATCACAGAATCACAGGGGTTGGAAGGGACTTCTGGAGATCATCTAGTCCAAGTACCAATTATTTTTAAATATTGCTTATTAAGACATGATGTTCTCTGTATCAGAGGCTGATGTGTAACATAGAGCAGGTACTTTAGATTGCAGCATTCAATGCAGCTAAGTTTCAGGAAGGAGTTACTAACAGACAATTCAGCTTAAAGAATAGAGACTGACCTTACCTTTTTCTGCAATAGGATGCTAGGACCATTACATGTCGCTCTTTCTTGCACTAAAGAATCCCAGCTGGGTGGATTCACAACAGCATCTTGTATCCAGGGTTGTGAAAGCCCATCCAGAAGCAGAAACCACAGTTTGGCATTTAGGAGGACAGTGTTGTATGGCTGTAGCAGCAGTGGGAGTGGTGGAAGTAGCCAGGCTAGTGCTCAGTGGGACAACGGAGCTTTGTGAACCCCAGGGCGAGGGGGAAAGGGTTATGGGACCTCTTGAATGGGTGAGACATAGGGTAGGATGCTAAGCTCATCACAGACTGGCTCTCTAAAGAGAAAACATGGTGAGGAGTGCCTTTCCTCCTTCTTGGCGGTCTCACTTTGCTTGGTCCTATGCTTCCTCAAGACCCATATTTGTGCAGAAGCTGCTGACCTCCATGAGAGTGTTTGCAGGGCAGGATGCGTGAAACACAGCAGCAGTGACCGGGCACTTCACCTCCAAGCCCCTGGCCCAACCCTGCACCATACATATGGGGCTGGCAGTGTCCTAGGTGCTGTGTCTCTAACCCCACCGGCCCAGAGAAGCCCCTGCCCTGAAGAGGGGAGGGAGGCAGTGTGTCTCGGGGACTGTCACCAAGTATAACCTTGCACAGTGTGTTCTCTGGCATGGTGGGCCCTGTGGTAGACCCTCTGTAAACACGGGGAAGTATTTTGGGCAACCTGGGTTTTGTGGTGGGAGGAAAAGGAAATTAAATCTTTACTGGGACCCCAAGAGCTGTGGTCTGGGACACACGCAGTGGCAGCTGCCTTCACCCCAGCCTACTACAGACTCCGTGGCTACATGCTTTTTTAGAGGGTGGAAACATAGTAAAACCTACGATGAGCTCTTACAGAATGATCTCCATGAACATTCATCTAAACCCTTTTAAGAGAGGATTTGGAAATCATTTTGTTTCACAAAGGTCCTAGCACAGACTAATGTTTGAGAATAGAGTACTCCCTTTAAATATTTAATCTCAAACATTTACATTTTTAATTTCTCCTTATTTCACAGTAAAAACAATTAGGAAAGTCTGATACTTACATTTGTTAGTAGGTTATACGTTTGGAAACACTTTAAAAAATCTGTATGTGCATAGATAACCAAAATAATCATAGAAACCAGAACAATAACATATCCTTGGTAGCTACACACCACTATAATGTCTCAAAAGCAAGAGTGGTAATACCATTTGTGTGTGAGTTAGAGGTCACCCTTGACTAAGCCTGCACCCAAACTACAAATCCAAATTTCTCAGTACCCACTGTTCAAACTTTCCTTTAAATTCAGAGCTGTGCCTGTACCCTCTGAATCAAAATCTGCTGTAAATGTCATTTGCAATGAGTAACTCTACTAAATTAACAGATCCTATTGCTAACTAATCTCTAGGTAATGCAATATCTTGCTAGCAGGCTAATGTTCTGCCCACACAGAACACAGCCTTGCTACCCCACGTACCACCCTGTACTCATCCTCTAGTAGGCAGAGGAACTACTCTGCCCCATCACTTGACCTCTACCTTTCATTACTGAAGTTCTCTTTTATGTTTCAGTTTCTGAAGCTGGCTCTCGACTTCCCTAGCTCAGCACTACCCAAGCATTAAGGAAGAAGGAAGCCAGCAGTACAATTTTAATTTCTGAAGATATTTTCTGGTGGTTATTATGAGCAATGCCCGTGTTCTGTTAAAGGCAGTCTTGAAGATAAACACACCTTGCCTTACACCACCCGTGGGTGGTCGCAAGACAGTAATGAGATGTCCTTTACTGGACATACTAAATTTTAATCTACTACAAAAAGGTTCATTCTTTTACTCTATTTGATTGTCTTTTGGCCAGAGTTTTGACTAACATCTCTTTGATTTGGTGTCAATTCTAAGTTGATATGATTTCTAGAGGTAAAAATATGAAACTTAACTTTCAGGATTGTCATAGATAGTCAAACACTGTCTCTGCTCTAGAAAACTTTCAAATGCATATCAGCTTGCAACACAAATAATCTGGTAAAGCCAGTGCGACTGGTAACACTGTGCTGTTCCGAATGAGGCCATAGCATTTTGCTTATATTCTTACTAACATGCTACAGAAAATTCCCTAAACTGGCATTTATTGAGCAATACATCCAACTCTTATTTTATTACAACTCCATTCTCCATCAAAGTGCACCCTATGTATTCAAACCATAGCATTTTGCCAGCAGTACAGGTCCTCTTACTGAGATGTTTTCTTTGAAACTTGACAGAAGAGATGGTTAATTATTCAGAAAGTAGGCTGCAGTTTCTCAGGTGCTAAGGGAGAGGGCAAAATAAAATGACAGTCTCATGGAACACAGAGGTAGTTGTGGCTTTTGAATCTTATTTAGCTCCACACAAAACAGCACTGTTTTTACTGTCTTAAACTTTCATACTCTAGTCTCATTCTTCTGGTTACCCATGGGCATCCTGTATCTCTAGGTATGCTACCTTAGAGCAAAGGCAAGGGAAAGGGTGCTCAATAACATACAACTACAATTCAGGAAGCGTTTCAAAGAATTTTCTCCAGTGGATAAAATCATGCAATACTATGACTTGTCCAGATTAAGTTAAGAGGAATGGAATAGAAATGACAAGTTGAACTTATAAATATTAGACGCTATGGGAAAAATTTGCCTTTCTGAAATACACTTTAGTGATCGTCCCAGATACTGAAATTTAGGGAATAAATGAAGACCAACTGCGACACAAGTGGAAGGAGCAAGTTTCCTCACAAAACCCAAACTAGCTTCAGCTCTGGAAACATCATGAGCAAAAGCATTTTTTATCAGTGTTCACCTTTGTTCTGAACAGCCAGTAAGTCACCTGTGTGTGTGAGCTACACTATGACCATTTTATACATCATAACTATGAGTTTAAAAGCACCATCCAATCAAGGCTGGATTTAAACCAGCAGTTTTGAGGTACATCAGACCTCATTGCTAACTGCATATGACAGCAAATAGTCTTCCACAAAATAGTTAATTTTTCCTGCGAGTTTCAGCATCTCTCACACTGCTCATAAACAGGGCTCCCCATAGCCCTGGGCCACATCACACACTATACACTGCCATCACCGCATTCCCTTTGTACACGCAGCTAGCAAACAGAAGCCAAGTTAATAAAGGGTTTGCTGTTTCACTCATTTTGGCTGGGGGAAGAGGGCTGTTAACGACAGCGCATCACTCTGAACTCTGAAGATTCACCTTATGTGACCGGGCTGCTTGCCTATGCATCATTTACAGTCATATTTGACACCGCTGTAGAGGTCTCAAAAACAGGCTTCCTGCAGTCTATACACATCAAGAATCAGATAAATAAAGTGGATTGACTAACATTAGTGCCCCTCCTGTGCAAAAATAATGATAAGCAGTCTCCTTTATCAATCCGAGAGCAGCAGATATAGTGCTCTAACGTACACACCACTCCTGTGTCTGGACAAATCTCACAACATACTGGATGTGTTGAGGGACCACAAAGTATTCATGCAACGCAAGAGCTGGAAGAAGCTGGCAGGGAGGAGAATTATTGTGATAGGGAGTTGAGGACAGACACATAACAAACATCATATCCATAGTTGTATCATGCAAGGAAGCTAGTTACCTTTCATGAAGAAGTGCACAGAAGAGGTTAAATACATTGAGAATTACATGTAAGGCACTCAAAAATATCCTTTTACACTCAGTGTGTGCATAAGTATGCTCTCATAGTTATTCTGAATGCACTACAAAACCTGGAACACTACACTCAAATTTTTTTTCAAGTCAGAATCAAGCCCATTCCTTTAACAAGAAAAAAACCCCACCAAAGCTCTGGATTCTCTTTAAATTGTCAATTGCTATAAACTTTCACACACATAGTACAAGATGGCATCAGATACTTGCCTTTCCTCAGCTGAGGAATGTTGAGAAACTGGACAGAAGTTGTATCCACGATGCAAAAAAATTATGAATTTGCTAGTGCAGGGAAAAGGATAGAAGTAAAAACCAAGACTCCCATGAAGAACTGAACAGAGAAAATCCCCAAAGCAAAGGAAGCACTAGGTGGTTTGGGAAAACAAACCCATTCATCAGTTGTGGACAGAGAAGTTAGGACTGAACTGGTGACATGTTCCATTACTTCAGTAACCTCTTCTGTCTTTAATTTAATATCACAAAGCATGTTAAGCATGATATGTCAAAGGCTTTTTGGATCCCTAGGCTCATGGAAAAAAAAATATTTCCATATGCATTTCAAGTGGTAAAAAAAGGCTATCTATGGGATGACTAAATTGCAATTCTGTCTTGTGGAATTAAAATGTTATTTCAAATAAATTATAACTAAAAATAGGGAAACCTGTCATTATTTTTTTTCCAAACCTGAGTAAAATAATTGTATTGCTTCCAAAGAAGTAGAGCTTTACTGGCTGGATTAAGTTAATAACTCAATGGAGAATCACCTTCCACCTGAACAGAATACATTTGCTTTGAAATAATGACTGATAATGATTGATTACAGATATTAAGATATATTAAATATCTCAAGAGAATTCCATACAAGGTAATTCCAAATAAGGTAAGATTCCATGCCTTCAAGACAAAGTACTTGTAGGACACTGATTAAATGCTAATTTGCAGTATGATTTAAAAAAAAATTTTTTTTTTTAAGCATAAGAGTGTGCAAGCATTGCTCTTTCAAAGGAGAGGCAGATGGGCTTGTTTTGATGTGTATTTATTTATGTATTTGGAAGTGGGTCACAGCACTAGCTGATCAGAACAGTCATTGGTATTTCCCTCCACCCGTTGAAGCAGTAAACCATTCCGAGGACACAGCAAGTGAGAAGGTTCAGATTCTTTACATGGGAATAAAAGAATCCAAGAAAGATGCTGCTTATGAATCTGCCAGATGAAACACCACAGTCCAAATGGAAGAGACTAAAGGCAACTGACACACCTGTGTATATTATTGTTCTAATACACATACCTCCAATGTATATTATGTCATAAGCCTAAACTGCAGGATACAGTGATTTTCAGATCTTTTCTGAATGCTTAAGTGAATCCATTAATTTTTCATACATTCTTGGTGGCTGCATGAGAACAGGAGGACAATTCTTGGAGAACATTCAGCCTAACGCTCTTGTACGTGACAGCTCAGAGGAAATCAGCAGAAAAGAATTCTGAAAAATCTTCCATGAAGTAAACCAATGAGAAATAGCAGTAAAATGTTTAATGCCTGTAATTTATTGTATACATACTCTGCAAAACTTATATGCGTTTGGTGTGTGCAAAAGTATACACTTTCTTGACAGCACCAGAAAACAGTTAAGCTATGTATGAGTTTAACCTGATTTGTCACATTGTGTAAAAAGACATTGTGCACAAATGATATCCCCAAAGGAAAAAAAAAAATTGGCTAAAACTAGAAGCACCCTTATTTACACACTAACACTTTAATATTGCATCACACCCACTCACCAAAATAAATAGAATTACATTCATCACAATTTAAACACCAGTCTCTCCATATATTTATTTTCTGACATGTTTTGGTCTCCAGAAATATGCTATATCTAGAAATATGCATCAGCTACTAGATTATGTTACAAAATGCAAAAAAAATAGAAAATTAGTTTTCCTGGACAATATTTTGGGCTTTACACAAAAATAAATCCAGATTTCCATAGAGATCTCATATACTTCTTGAAAGATTTTTATTTTAAAGCACAGCACAGAGTTGCACACTAAGGCTTCCTGTGATATGCAAAAACCCTGGCCTCCAAAAGACATCGCTGTAAAGTGAAATACAGCTCAAGTGTAAATACAAGACATTTTCAAAAAGTAGTCATCAATAGAAAGTGCCCTTCATTTGATTTAGCATTAGCAGTAAAGAAGTAGCTACTGTAGTTGTGCAATCAAAGCCAGACCTGGAAGAGTTTTATGAAGAGTATGTCATTTCACACTATCAAGTTTAAGGATATAGAATCTGAGATAGCAGGAACTGACCAACCTTTTTATACTCCTACATTCATTATTTTTTTGACACAATTTAGTAAAAAAGGCACATTGTCAAACAGTGAATTAAAAATCTAAAAACCAAACCAGAATTTCATTAAATACAATTAAATCATCAGTTTAACATCAGATCCTCATAAACCAATATAAGCATTCTTCCAGTTTTCCTTAACCTCAAATTCAGATGCACTTTGCACAAGTACTGAAGTAGTCTCATTAAATTAATACTATTAATCTGGCAAACAGTAAGCATGTTTTTGGGTACAAGGTCAGGAATTAACAAAAATTTAGTTCCTTCCTAGCTGATTTACAAATATGCAGCAAATCCAAACACATTAAAACCCAAAGATTTGTACAAAATTTGAAAGCCATTAGCATCCCATGCCAATTATGAGAAAGTACTTCTTGACTGTAAAATTACAAATGTGTCCTTGAGTAATTTTTCATATGAAATAGACAAAATTTAAGCAATGATCACTGTGTGAAGAAACAGTTATACAGTGTCTTAGGGAGGCTAGCAGAGTACATTCCAGTCACCATCAAAATAACAAATGACAAAGTGCTTTACAGATTATGAAATTTAACTGATCTTGCATGGTTAGATAATCAGAAAGTGGTGAAATAATCAGGGTTTGTTTAACCTATATTTGTCTGAAATGCAGATTTAATTCCCAACTGAACCAATTTTGAATGAATATATTTCTTTCCCTTCATAAGAGGCGTTTTTTCCCCCCCAACCAGGCAGGAAGATGCTCACAGCTGATATAGCTGTCTGGGTTGACAGATCTAGAGCCTTTCTCCAGCTAAAGGAATTAAATAGTAAAAAACCCAGTAACTTGATCATGGTCCCAGTGTTCATTGTCTTGAATGGGTAATTCTAGAAACTGCAACAGAAAATTTTAGATGGTCCCAATGAAGCACAGTGAATACAACACACTTCTAGACAAGCAGTGAGGTTACATTATCTTGCATGGTCTCAAGTGCGTGCACTGAGAAACAGGTTTTGTTAGTTAAATAGAAAGTTAAAAAGACAGAGGAGCAACAATGGTATCTTCATCTGGGCTCCCCATTAGCTAATACTGGATTAGTTTATAGAATCTATCCCAATAGCTTACTCATGTCAGTGTTTTACTGAGGCAGTGAAATGCTACACCATTGACAGAAAACATCTTAAAAAGGCAAATCTGTTTTTTCTTACATTAAGAGTCAGATGTTTAAACTTCAGCAGCTTCCAAGATTGTTCCTTACAGGTTGCTATCTGAACTGCTCCCTAGAAGCAGCACTGTTAAGAATAGCCCCCCCAATAGGAGAGGTTCCTTTATTGTTTTTCTACAAGGTAATTTTTCCTTTATTCCTTTACTTCCACCCCTCCCCCTGCCCTGAACACCCAAAGCCCTCTTTATACTTTTTAAGTACTTATAGCATTAAAACATAACAGCCTCAGCAGCTGAAGCCAGAGGTACTATCAGTGGAGCCCTGGAGATGGAGGCAAAGCTGAGTAGTGTGATACTGGTGAGCTTTGAAGGGCAACCTGGGGAAATGAAAGTAGATGCAACACCAGATTTGGGCTTCAGACTCTCAGTAAAACTCCTGTAGACTTACATTGACCTGTGCTGTTTGTAAACAAATTCAGTTACTGAAAGAAACAGTCTTTAAATGCATAGTTAGAAATAGTGTGCAAATATGGGCATTAAGGTAAGCAACTGAACTAACTCTCCTGCTATACGTAACATTTTAGATTTTTGGTTTGATGAAATTAATCACAAGTATTAATTAGTCAACTTGAAGTTGTTAATAGTGAAGAGCTGCAAATACATTCCAACAAAACTTAGTTCTGATGTGCTTTCTAAATAGTAAGCCTAATTAGATAAATGACTGCTTCACATTTTAAATCATTTAACGCATCAGATGTTTAATGCAAGAAAAAACATGTGCACCGTACACAATTTGTAAAAGCAGCAGAAGCTGTTAAACAAATGTGAAGATTTACAGGGCAGGAAAAGAATTCCCAAGTATACACTTGAGCCCAAAAGCACAAGTTACTTACAAACACTAGAAATTCCTGTTTTCAGGGTGTGTATTTATCATACTGAATTAGATTGGCATTGGAATTCCAGACACAGCAAAAGCCAACACAAACTTTTGGCCATATCTATAACCGTACAATTTGCAAATGACATGCACTTTTCTGTTTAGAAATTAAGAGGTTTAAATTATTTTTATGGGTCCTCAAATCAGAAAATATACAGTACTTTATTGCTTTGAACATCTGTGGCAATGGCTGAATTTACACCCAAGCTGCTTCTGTACAGAAGATGACATTTCAATACTTTGAGGCTCAAGTTGGGAGACAGAATAGGATATAAAGTAATTTATTTTTTTTAGTCTCAAGAAATATCAGGGAACAAGAATGCTATTCCTTTCTTTCAAGTGAATGCAAAATTGGTTTACTGGTATATGGGCCCACACAGTTCCGAGTCAGTGCATAGCTAGTCAATATTTCTGCTGGCATCTTGAACTGGTTTAATCAATGGAAACATCTATTAATTTTATTCCACTTAATAATATGCATTAGTGCATTAATTTCTTCATAAAAAAACCAACCCTGGCAAGTATTAAAAATAAATATCTTATTTAGGACAAACTAAAGCCTTGCTTTTCAGTACTTTAATCCCTTTAAATATTCTTTTGCCCTCTAACAAGCAAATGGAAACTGAAGTAGAGTAAGAGATGTATGGAGGCAGAGGGTAGCAGAAACATACAAAGTCAACACCGTAAGTCGGTTAACGTGTCCTCAACTTCTTAGACTGTCTCTTGCGTTTTAATTCTTCTTCTTCCCGTCTCAATTCTTCTAAGTCCTCCTGAACACCAAGTCTCAAGCTGCCAAATAAGATGAAATTCTTTACACACTGCTACTCAAGAAACATGAAATTTGACTTCTACCCCCCAGAAAAGCAATCCTAAAGTTATTACAGCTGATTTAAGCAAGAATTTTAGATCAGTTCAACAATCAAACTTTCTTCAATTACAGCAAGAATACAGCTTTAAGAAATCAAGATTTTATCATTAGAATCAAACCTTTTGAATGAAAAATTATTTAAAACTTGTTGAAAAAAATCGAGATTGTGAAAACAGCTGACTTTAATAGGAAAGGTCATTTTTTTTCCTCCGAAAAGAAGCTGCTGAAACATCCATCAATTCCTGCCAATGTAACTCTTACATACAAGTCATAGGAGGACTGACTCTCAACTTCTGCGAGCCACCTAAACCTTTTACATTGGCAAGGGAGAGAATGGATATGTCAAATAATAGAGAAGCAAAAAAATTTGTTGCAACTGCCTGGCTTGAGGCACCATTCAAGTAGCTACAACCACAACATTGCTCCACCACTCAGTCCATCTAGCTGCCATGACGCTGGTGAACAGGCCCATAGAAGACACTCTGCTAATATAGCATGTTCTAGCTACGTCCCTCCATAATTTCTTCAGCTTCCTTGAAGTCATTATGTTGAAAGTGATACTTAAAACAGTATCTGAAATCACTGATCTCCTCTTCAATAAATAAGGGCTGGATAACAGCCCTACATACATAGAAATACACACACAAACACATGTATATAAAAACAAATAAATCTCCTTCCAGTCCTCAAACTAGTAGAATATTGCAACGTCTGGGACAAATTGAAGGGTTTAGCATTTCGACTGAAATTTAAAGTATTATAAAAAAAGATTTTTGGGCATAAATTGGTATTAGTTTGGTTGTGGAGGGGTTTGCTTGTTTTTGTTTTTTTGCAAGCAAAGTTTTTGATGCATGAGAATGAACATACACGATTTATTTACTGTACCCACCACTGGCTGACTGAGTTTCATCTTCACCTGTGCTTTCTTAAAAATGGTAAGGCTTATTTACATCTGCTATAAAAAGCAGCAAATATCCACTCTAACTTAGTCCCATGGCTTGGGCAATAAACAAGCTTCCCACTTTCTATCCGAGTTTAAATCCATGCATACCTCCTAGCTTCTTCTTTCTGTTGCTCTCTCCAGCTGCTCTCCATATAACGTAAGGCATAATCACTTTCATCTTTGTATCTGGAAATTAAATATTTGTTTTCAGCACACTAAAAAAACCCATGCTAATGTACAGTTGAGTTATGAATTCACATCCCTTCTTAGAAAGAATAATTACCTTGCCATACACAGATTTTAATGTTTTGAAAGAATCTAAGTTACAAGCCTTTAAAATGCTTGCTTTCTTATACCTTATGGTCAGACAAGACGGAAGTATTTCAATAAGCAAAATAAGAGCCTTCATTTTCCAGCAGTTCCTAGTCACACCAAGTTAGATCCTTTTACAGAGCATTTAACACTACTGCATTTAGCAGTTCATATTCAGGCAGCTACATTTGATGAATTCTGAAATACTGCAGACTGCTATAGAAAGCATTTTAGCAACTCTTTCCTATTATTGGATGTTATGAATCATACAGGTGAGACACTGAAGAACCTGTGTTGTTTTCCAACTGTGTCCTATGGCATCAAATTTTATTGCTGCCCAGAAGAGCACGGCAGGCGGTGTAAAAATTCAAGGTCCCTTCTGCACAGAAGCAGCTCTAATGCTTGTTAAATTTCTGCAATGCAAAACCATTTTTGGATCATACAATGGTTAGAGTTGGAAGGGACCTTAAAGGTCATCTAGTTCCAACCCCCCTGCCATAGGCAGGGACACCTCCCACTAGACCAGACTGCCCAAAGCTCCATCCAACCCGGCTTTGAACACCTCCAAGGATGGGGCATCCACAGCCTCTCTGGGCAGCCTGTTCCAGTGTCTCACCACCCTCACAGTAAAGAATTTCTTCTTGAGATCTAATCTAAATCTACTCTCTTTCAGTTTAAAACTGTTACCTCTCCTCCTATCGCTACACTCCCTGATAAAGAGTCCCTCCCCATCTTTCCTGTAGGCCCCCTTTAGGTACTTAGAAGGCCGCTCTAAGGTCTCGCTGGAGCCTTCTCTTCTCCAGGCTGACCAGCCCCAACTCTCTCAGCCTGTCCTCATAGCAGAGGTGCTCCAGCCCTCTGACCGTCTTCGTGGCCCTCCTCTGCACTCACTCCCACAGGTCCATGTCCTTCTTATGTTGGGGGCCCCACAGTATACTGTGCAGTATACCACGCAGGATACCAGCACTTCCCCTATTTCTAAAACATTTATTTGTTGAACTACATTAATTTCTGTTGTTCTGTTGCTTGTTTCTGCAATATCTTAAAATTGACATTTTTCTTACCTTTTCCGGTCATAGCCAAATATTTCCCGAATATGTTTTGATATTTCTTCTTGGGGTTCCCCTTCATCTTCAATGAAGTCATCCATTTCAGAGTCATATTCGTCATCATCATCTTCTATTTGTCTCTTGTAACTAACAGGTGGTCTTCCAAGACCTAAGTGACAAAGGAGTGAAAAAAGTCATTAATAACATTAATATAACAGCACTTCTCCTTGCTATACTTTAGGCTCAGCCATTTTACAGCTCTGGGCTTCAAGGTGTGAAACATCTGCCTCAAGTTAACTAGCAATTCTTAGAAACTCAGTAAAAGGAAATACTTCCTCTAACTTGTGCTATAGAAGATCACACATCAGTATCACCAACTGCATCCTGAGGAAACTACCAGACAGAAGTGTATATTCTTGTTCAGGGTTTTCTAGGCACTTATTTGCTTGAGTCCATGCTGCTTGTTTCTGTTTAGAAATAATTTTTTAGAACTGCTGACTTATTGATAAGGTGAATTTGCCAAAACACTTAAATATCAGTCATAGGATTGCTGTGTGGTTTTAGTTTTCATGTACCACTTTAAGCATCTGTTATTTATGACACTATGAAATTTTAAAGACTAAGCATAATTAAGCTATGCAGAAAGGGAATCTTTCAATTATTTTCCTTCTAAGAGCACTCATGTACCAACGTCCATCATAGGCTGCTTACGTTTCTTTCATGTAATACTTCACGCCCCAGGCCTGTATTTCAAGGAATATGAGCATAGGTAAAAATAAATAAAAAGTTGCAAAGCAGAAAAAAGCATTCTACTGTTAAATGCACTCTTTACATAGCAAATATGGTATTTGTCCAAGTTTTCCTAATTGCATCTATAATTGTCAAAGACCCTCAGTGACCTCAACTCAGACATACATTAAAAATACAAAACAAATAACTAAGTGAAAAAAAATTGCTCTAGTACTTTATACCTTGTGGATGAAACACAGGTCTATGCCCTTGAAAAGACCTCATTCCATTTATCTGTCCATTGCTGGGTCTTGTGACTAGATTTTTAGAAGAAATAGTTTCCGATACAACAGTACACTTCGGTTTTACAGTTGTACCCAAGCCACTGCCTGGTCGCCCAGGTCCTGTGCTTGGGCTGATGCCTGGCCTTCCTGGTCCTGTTCCCAAGCTGCTGCCTGGTCGCTTGGCTCCTGTGCTTGGACTGATTCCTGGCCTTCCTGGTCCTGTTCCCAAGCTGTTGCCTGGTTTCCCAGGTCCAGTGCTTGGCCTGGCTCCTGGCCTTCCTGGTCCTGTACCCATGCTGCTGCCTGGCCGTCCAGGTCCTGCGTTTGTGCTGATGCCTGGCCTTCCTGGTCCAGTGCCCAAGCTGCTGCCTGGTCGCCCAAGCCCCACGCTTGAGCTGCTGCCTGGTTGTCCAGGTCCTGTGCTTGAGCTGCCAGCCGGCCTTCCAGGTCCCATGCCTGAGCCACCACCCAGTCGCCCAGGTCCTGTGCTTGAGCTGCCAGCCGGCCTTCCAGGTTCCACAGCTGAACCACTACCCAGTCGCCCAAGTCCTGGGCTTAAACCACTTCCTGGCCTTCCAGGTCCCACACCAGAACTGCTGCTTGATCGCCCAGGTCCTGCACTTGAACCACCACCTGGATGTCCAGGTCCTCCTTTTCCTAAGCTGCTGCCTGATCGTTTTGCATTGGAGTTGATTCCATGCTGAAGGGCTGCAGCATTTCCTGATTTTGTATGGGCAGACTTTTTCAGGCTGGATTCTTTAGCAGATGATAGCTTCTGAGCCCCATTGGCTGCTGGTTTTGAGTGTGGCACATGAGAGCTTGAGCCAGACTTTCCAATACCATTGACAGGTAATTTACTATGACTACTACCAGTAGAGCTTTTTAAGGAGCCATTTTGTGAGTTTTTTTCCTTTTGATCAAACCTGGAGGAAGATGATGACCGTGAGTGTTTTTCAGTCAATGCTGGTGCTTTGGATTTCTTATCTGTACCACTCACAGAAGACGACAGTCTGCTTTTTGGTGTGGAATGTTTATCTACTGAGCTTTTGTTAAGTTTTGCATTTATAGATTCTTTCTGAGAAGTCACTTTTTTTGAAGAGCTGGATATCCCTGTATTCTTAATCTCCTTCTCACTTTTCTTATGCATTTCTACTCTCTTGTTTTTACGTCCCAAATACTCCATCTCTCTCAATTCTTCTGCTGTTCTAGGTCTCTCTTCTACCTTTTTCACTGCTTTTATTTCCACTGGTTCATATTGTTTTTTTTCAGCAAGCCTTAAGAGCTCTGCAAAGTTCAGAGGTGCTGGTGCAGTTTTGGGAGGTGCCTTTGGTTTCACTGCAACTTTGGATGGTTTCTCTTCATATTCTTCTTGCTCATGCTCAGATTCAGTCTGACTGTATTCGAGTTGCTCAGTTTCATCTTCTGTTGCATATTCAGCCTCTGGGGCCTGAGCGACATTCTCACAAGCCCTTCTCTTTTTAGGCTTCTCTTCAACAGGAATGCCATTATAGCCATAAAAATTATCCTTTGTTCGTGAGGCCATAGCTCTTGCCTTTCTGTCATGTTTTAGCTCAATACGTCTAGCCAAGAGTTCTTCTTTCTTTCTTCTTTCTTCCAGTGCTGTAAAAGAAAACCAGGAAAAAGTTAAACAAATCACTACTTTTTATTTCAATTTCTTCCAAACTGATAAGCCATTTAGGACAGTAGTTTGAGGACATCTGGCTAACAGCTGTTCAAAATAGATCAGAAAGTGATCAGAGGTCTGCCAACAGGGCAAGCTAACCCACCTGAATCTGCTACTCTGACAAACAAAGGCAAACCATGAAGTTAAATGCTGCTATTGCAAAACCCACTATGGTGATTCAACCAAAGCAGTTCTCCAGAATGCTATGCAAACTAAGGAGAACTACTGTGTGAGGAGGTACAGGACCTATGGGATCTCCGGATAATGGAAGGAGTTCTAAGACAGAGCAAGAGAATTTTGAGACTGTACAGAATTTACTATTAGATGTTTAAGGGAAGTTGAGGAAAGGGAGGGAATCAGAGTATCAGGGGGATAAGAATTGGAAAACAAGTTGAGTGTATGTGTAGTGGGGTGTAGGGGAGAGACAGAAGCAGCCAGCCACAGATGAGCAAGCCGCTGGTCACTACATCTGTGTGGTAGAGCCCTGTGCCCTATCTCCACAGTCTGTCCTATATTCTCACTGAACTGTTTTTTTGTTATTTTCTGCATAAGTATGCTCTCTATCTTGAGTCTGTGTGATCTGCTGACAAAATTCAGGCTGAACTAGCTGGTGAATAGGATGAGAGATCTGAATGCCAGATACTGGAGAGACCAAGGGAATAGAGGCCAAATACCAAAAAGACTCAGGAAAAGCATCAATTCCTAGAAAATGGATTGGGCTACTCATGCTTTGGGTGCCTGTAAAGGTACCATCCCCTGCCTATGTTATTCCATTGTCAAGGGCCTTGACTGTAGCGAGTGAGTGTGCATGCATGCCAGTTTGGAATTCATGCTCAGCCTTGCTTCTGGCTGGACCTGGCAGCAGGGATAAGGAGCAGGCTCATGACTGGCCCAGAAGAGGAGGAATACCCTGGGCCATTCAGTCCATCAGATTTGGTTACCTTTAACAAAACATTAACATCAGAATCAATGCAGTATTAGTTTATTCTACAGTCTATTTAAAGGAAATATAATACAGTGGGAAGAGTGTGGCTCAAACAAAGCCTCTGCCATACAAATTTAAAATTCAGACTGTATTGATACACTAGATTAAGACACAACAGGAACTCCTACCATTTTTTTTTTTTGCACAGATAAAGCTTTTCAAAGTTAGCAAAAGTCCAGATGGTTTCTTGCAATACCTCTTCACCTTAAGTACTTCTCAATCTCAAGCAGTAAATGCTAGTATAGCTGATTAATATTTAGCTCCTTAGGAAAGCATGCAAACATCTCTAGTCCTTACTTAGTCCTGGCTTTCCCTCAGCATCAATTACATGCATAAATTCCAGAAACAGATGTATTTGCAAGAGCTTTGAATGAGGTGACAAAGTCTCAAAAAGTCAGTGAAAGATTCCCATTGGAAACATTTCTGATTGTTACCTTTTTTTCTTTTTTCTTCTTCTTGCCGTCTGAGAAATGCTTGCACTGCTGCAGACTCTACACCCTTGACTTTTGGAACCTTTTTGGGAGGACCAACAGCCAAACTGTACCTTTTCTGCAAAGAACCAATAAATATGTCAGGAAAGTTAAGGAATGTAAACATTTTAAAGTATTTAAAACTGAGGAGTTGCGTAGAAGTCATGTAGTTGACTTTATGCATAGAGATGGTACAGAATAAACAAACAATGAATTCCTACTGAAGCTGAGAGTTGTGATGGATGCACTTGACTCCTAGCCATACTTTGGTTCAGGCTGACTAAGGAGCAACAGGCCTCACTTCCTTGGGGTGAACTTGCAAGCTAGAAAGCCCTTGGTTCATGTACAAGGGAGTGAAGGTATCTTGAAAAATATTTTGAAAGGTGGTTTCAAAACCCAGAAGTGCAAGATAACCAAAGTACAGAACAATATACCAGAGCTAAAACGAAGACATCTGTCTTGTCTGTAGTACTGACTAGCAGCCAACTGCTTCACCCTATAAATGTTACCATCAGAATGGGCCAAATTTGAGCTTTCCCTGAACTGCAGCTGGACTGCATGCCAGGTGACTTTCCCCTTGAGCAGGGACACCTCTCAAGGTTAGAGATGCTTTGCCTGAGAATAAGAGATCCTTCCTTACCTAAGGTGGAGAGATCCCTTATCTATGACAGATCCTCAGTAAATGACTGATAGCATGCTGAATTAATATAATTACTAATCCACATAGCTACTCAATATTATAAACATTGTATGGATAATTCCATTGGACATAAACTGTTGATCAAGTCTGAGACTAACATTGGATCCAGCCACACCTAGGCTCCAAAAGGAGTTTAGAAAGCAAGGGGGTCCACTCTGAACCTCATGACTCAATGGGAGGGTCCTCCTCACTCTTTGTGCCTCCAGTCTGTGTGAATCATTCTAACTCAATTTTCCTTCATGTTTCTTCCATGCAGTAATTAATAAGGTGAACCTTGCCATCACACTTACTGAACCTTCTCAAACCACTGTTAAAACTTCGTTAACTTCCATCAAACTCATTGAACTCTGAAATTATTATTTTATCTCAGTAAAATATATTGCTGCTTCTATCGAGTGAGGTGCATTCCACTCATCCGTGACAAGAGTGCACTTAGCTTTCTGAAGGAATAAACAGGAAACCAGAAGACAGGTAGGGTAACCAAGAGAAATGAGTAAAATGCACTAGACTGAGAAGGAATGCAACAGATGCATCAGTAATGGAATAAGAATATTTCAGTTCAGCCTTAATCTTTGACCAAGCAGGAGACAAAAGCAGACTACAGCCCAAGCTGCCAGAGCCTGTTTAATTCCAGACTGCAGGTTTACAGGTCCATTAGAGCTTTCAGCTTTTTTGTGAATGGTCATTTCAGTTTCAGGTTATCTTATTCAGTGAAAATAAATAAATCACCTCAAAAAATGGAATTACTCGAAAAGTAAGTTGGAACTGACTTCACCAGCGTAATTAGTAGGTTGATGTAAAACCAGTGATAATTAATTTTAGTTCCTGCTGCAGTGATCTTAAACAGAAAACTATTGCACATCAAGGAGTTAGCAATCTGCACATGAGTTAACCTGACTAGGCACAGGCCTGTGCTCTACTATAGTTATCACTTGAGACCACTGAATGAACTCAGAAGACTAACTGTGACAGAATATGCAGCCCCTACTTGGCACCTGGCAATTACACTAATTGCACGTGGTGTAATTTGCCTGGAGAAGAGAAGGCTTCAGGGAGACCTTATGGCAGCCTTTCAATACTTAAAGGGGGCTAATAACAAAGATAGGGGCAGACTTTTTTTTAAGTAGGACCTGTAGCAATAGGACAAGGGGTAATAGTTTTAAATTAAAAGAGAGTAGATTTAGACTAGATATAAGAAAGAAATGTTTTACAATGAGTGTGGTAAAACACCAGAACAGGTTGCCCAGAGAGGTGGTAGATGCCCTGTCCCTGGAAACAGTCAAGGTCAGGTTGGATGGAGCTCTGAGCAACCTGCTCTCATTGAAGACGTCCCTGTGTATTGCAGGGGGGTTGGACTACATGACCTTTAAAGGTCCCTTCCAACTCAAACTATTCTATGATTCTGTATCTCATTATATCTTGAAGCAAAGCAGCATGTTTTCATATAACATCCTTTTGCTTGGCAGTGGAAATGATAAATAGAGCTGTTTACTTCCAAGAACATCCTATAAAAGCTCTAAAGACTACAATGCTGGTGATCCTCGCTACAGACAGGATTTGCACAGCTTGCCATGCCTAGATGTCTGTCCAGTGCTGTACAACTCAAGGTTCCAGCAGTTGAACAGTTATCTATGCTATCCCCTTTTTTCCTTCCCATTATCATCAATAAATGATATTTTAATCAATATGTTAAGAGTCTTAGTGCCGTTCTTACTGGGATCTATAACGAACACTTGCACTAGTGTGCTACACCTGTTCAAACATTACCTTTCATAAATGTACCAATTATCAGATAGGGCTTTAAAATGGAAAGAAACAAAGACTTTTTTGATCTTCTTCCCACAAACAGACTAGAGAAGATAAAGCAATGGGAAGGACAGAGACACTTGCAAAGATAAGTACAGTAGAAACCAGTTAAATCCAGAAGCAGATGGAAAGCAGAAGAATACATTTAGAAAAAAGCCCAAACCAACTCTATTTTAGGTTTGATGGTTTTTTTGGATTTTAGTAGTAAGCCAATAGATTATAACCTAAACCAAGATCTTCCAGATGGAAAGTAAGGATCGTCACCAAATGAAAGAGCTGTGAAATATAGTCCCACATAAAAACAATATGACTAACAAAAAAAGCCACACAAGTTAGTATTCCCATAATTATCTTCCTATCCTCATACAGCCTTATGAAACATAACTAAAAAAATTAAATTCTGTGGTCAAGATACCTACATCCAAAAGTTTTAGAAGCAATAATCAGGCACAACTCCCTGTAGATTTCAGTATCACCAATGGAAATCTTCATTCTAATTTCTAATTCATTGAAACAGCAGCACGAGTAGATCCTTGGATTACTTTAATTTCTAATATGCAAACACGTACACTATCTTGTGTATATATACGCATTAAGCAGCAAGGTTCAGAGACTCATTTTTAAAATGCAGCCAAAACTGGCTCCCAGAAGGGCAGCTACATTAACAAGTATTTGTAGTTGCCTTTAGTAATTTCTGAAATTACTAAAAGAAAATTATAAAGATACACCATTCACATACATTGCAGTAGTAAACCTGACATGTTGCCTCATCACATTAAAGAAGTACTACAGTCAAGCTCATTTACCAAGATTCATCTCTGTGCAAGAGTTCAGCACAATCCAAGAACTGATTTTGTAAATCCTGATCATTTGGCTAAGCTCCAACACCAAACAATTTTTGGTACAATTTAAATCATTAGAATTGATCATCATAGCTAGGACTATTTAAAGGATAAGAAGGTAACTGGAGTTGGGCTTCTGTCTTCTGAGAAGCTGAGGTCCTGCCCTCCCCAACTTCTGTGTTGTTCACACCAAAAGTATTCCAAGACCTAACTGTTCAGGAAGCCTGAACCATGATGCACTACTGCCTCTCAGTTTTTGCTCAAATGTAGCCCATGACTCAGTGGCCCAAAGTAATCTGGCATGCTCCATCTAAATCAGAACAGATAGAGAAACAAAGCAATTCACACATTATCAGTGAAAATCCTTTCAGAAAAAGGTTGATGCAAATTAGTACCTTAGGATCAATTTGAGGTACTCTGTAGTATACTCATATTAGTATAATATCTATGTAAATTATCTTACTCCCAAAGTTAAACATGTCATGGTTTGCCATTGGTAACCTGATTTGGCAAAACTTGGTTTAATTACTCAATTTCTACACAGTTTTTAAAAACAGACAAAACAGAGCATTTTCAAAACAGGGGATACAGTTAGACTCCATCTTAAGGGTCTTTTCCAACCTAAATGTTTCTATGATTCTGAAAGTTTTAGGCCTAAGGAGCACCTTTCAAAACAGCTAAATAGCAGGGAGAAATGTAGATTGATCTATCCTGTTAGGAAGCCTTAAAGAATTAAAGTGATGGGGAAGCAGTTTTCAGGCTTTGTTTTGCTGCGCTACAACCAACAGTCCTATCCAGGTTTGTAAAGCAGCTTGACAGACATGCTGTTTTCTCACTGCCACTAATGTGGCAAATTGTGCAAAATTCAAGATTTAAAAGTCTTCGTATCAGTACTATTTCTTGATATTGACTAACAATTGAAAACATAGCTAAATAATTCATAAATGAATACCCATTTTCTGTACTGTGAATCACTACTGTTGTTGATAAAAGTTTTGTTCACCTTCATTTAGAAATAACATATTATGGTTTGAAAAATCCACAACAATATATTGTTGTTTAGACAATTATTCTATCACCCAATGAACCCTCCCCACCCAGAAAGGGGAATTGGGTAAAAAAACACAAGGAAACCTGGGGGTTGAATAACAAACAGGTTCAATAGACTAAAACTAGATAATTAACATTAATAACATGAAAGAACCAATATTGATCCCGATTCCAATATAAAACATACAAGGATTATACTCAGCCAATTATATCAGTAGGAAGCTGTGCACTCCCAGCAGTGGACAGTAGATATTGGACACTGCAAGCGCTACAGCTTCGGGAGGAAGGGAAGGCCTCAGGGACCCAGCACCGGGGCAAGAAGCTCTCCCTTGATGGTGGCAATCGAGAGAGAGAGAGCTTCACAGCAAAATTTCTAATTTATATTGAATGTGACATTCATGGTATGAAATAATCCTGTTGGCCAGCTTGGGTCAAGTGCCCAGGTCTCGCTCCTCCTCATCCCTGCACCTGGCAAGCTCAAAAAACACTGAGACCTTGAAATCCACGGCTACAAAGTAAATATTTTCACAAATTCAGACACTAGAGTCTTCTAAAAGTACAGTTTTCCCAAGCATTAGAAGTTAGTCCTGTGTCACTCAAACCAGTACAGCATAAAATAACCAGCTTGAGTTTCATCTTTTTAAAAGCACTGAACCATGCACATGTTCCACAAGCACCGATAAAGTGTTTTACTTACAATGCTAACGAACATGCATCAGATTCCAGGTAAACCAGACAAAATAAGCCAGGGCATGTCACTACTTTATCATCCAAGCAGCAGCTGCGCTATTCTGGCTTTTTATAGCTATTGCCAAGTTAGTTAATTTAACAGAGAAACAGGAATGTTTAGCCTTTAGGAGAGCAGGTCAAGCTGTTCCCAAAACACTGCACTACTCATGTTGTAAATACTGATTATCTCTCTGGTTAGAACCGAGTGACAGCTCTAACTGAATACTGCTGAAAGACACAAAGTGGGCACTGCTTCACCCAAAGGAAAAAGTAAAGGCTGTGGAAATGCCTGCCTTCAACTACATACCCTCAAGAAATAAGTCTTTTCCTACGAGTGAGTAGCATTTCTCCTGAGGTTTTTCATTTTTTACCTTCATCTCTGCAAACCTTGCCATAACTACCTACCTAATCACTGGCTCTCCCTGAATCTGACCAAAAGTACTTTAAGAGTTTAGTGGAAAGTCCATCACAGTGCAAAAATCTTGTTTTCCACTTACAGCCAGAATAAACTGTTTCAGCAGGCTATCTAGCATACAACGTTACATGACTGACAAAGCAGCAGATTTTTCTCTGGAAAGTATACCTCAAAACAGAAAGATTAATTAAAAAAAATTGGTATTAATACGGCAAATAGAAAACCCACCAGGCTTTATGTGCCTATACATTCACACACATGCATACTGACTTGCGAGAAATATATATCACCTATCATTTATATACATGTAAATAAGACATCCATCCCTTAAATGCAGAGTGCCAGTGTCTAGGAGGCAGCCTTGGCCAGCAGAAAATCTCCAGGTCACAAGTTTAACTGTGTAATCTGCAGCCAAGGTTTTGCTCTTAAATCAGACTTTAAAACGTGGCACATGATCCTGATACAGTTGCAGCTGTTTTGATGTCAGCATTCATGTGCCAAATCTTGGACTGTAAAAGAGATCTTTACAAAACTATTGTAGGCTTTGTAGCATACAAATGAAGCCCCAAAAGGTCTAGACCAAATATTAGACCCAGACACAAGCAACAGAAATAGTATTGCCTTTAACAACGATCAATATTTACACAGGTAGCAATGCAAGATACAAGCAACCAATTCTGCCAAACCTGATTCTCAAGCAGAGCACCTGTGCAACTAATCATTTTTGCTATGGGCTTGCACATGCAGTGTAAAGACTGGTAAAGAGTGGTTTTTTGTCTGTTTTTCATTAGCAAGTTGTGACTCCTGTACGATGTTAGAACACTTTTCCTGTTCTTCCTTATCATACATCAAGACATGTAGCCTTCTCCAATAAGTCCCTGTTTCCCCCTAAATATTCTCCAGGGCATAACTTTCTGACAACATCACTAATGGTTCATTCACTCAGTTAAGCCACACATACATCCTTGTTTGTGTCACTCCTCTCGCAATGCCCTAATACCGGTTCCTCAAAAGGCAGCTTTCCAGATTGCTAAGTGATCATCTGTGTTAACTGCCCAGGGACCTCTGCTCTCATCCTGTGCTTGTACTTCCAAGGCCTCTGCTACAGTCTTAGTACTGTCCACTCTGCAGACACCATGCTGGGGTTACTAGCATCTCACACTGCAGGTAGACTTTCTTAGAATATGTGCACGTAATGCTTTCTCAACTACTGTTATTAATATCTAGTTATGACAAAGTAAATGGTAGCTACCAAGCATACTTAAATTTGTTTGATTCTCTTCAGGTTGTAACAACCCCTACCAAGAGAAAGGCTTTACTGATAAGACCATTTTAACTATCAGCTCATACTGTTCTCATGTCCCAAAACCAATTTAACAGGGTCATACATTTTACTCCTAAAAATACAAAAATAATTAAGATTTTGCAATTGCTGTCACAACACACAAGCTGAACAATTAGCTGAAAAAAATGCAGAAATTTCTTCTATTAAATGTTGCTTCACACAGTAAAAAACCCAAACCAAAACACAGCAAAAAACCCAAAAACACAACAAAAAACTGCCAGAACAAAACTAAAAAGCATACTTTATGCTTTCGTTTATGTAGTGGTATTGTGGTCCCCATTTTCATCTGCTTAGGCAAAAAGAGAGACCAGGAATAGGAAAAGCTGAAAGTTTTACACATTTTAGTCAGTGTTTGCAAGAGCCTGCAACTTAACTATCAAGTTCATTCAAGTTGAGAGTAAGAGACATCCTCACCCCTTGCCAACTTTTTACATTGTTTATCTTGCAGTTCTCCTTGTGTGGGTGCCAATATAATACAAAGCGTTTCCAGGTGCTGTTCTGAGACAAGTTTTAACCACATAATAAATGAATGCACAGCAATCAAATAGGAGTCTGATTCTATGGCAGCAACCTGTACTTCACAGCCAGTCTCTGTATTTCTCTCGCAGGGCTTCTTTTGCCTATCGGCAATCATGTAATAGTTTGTAGATTACAACTTCATGGGCAGCCTCTGTAACACAGAAGGTCCTCTGAACAAACTCTGTGATTTTGCTACTGTTTTACTTTGCAAATACTTAATTCCTGGTAGCTACCTGTATCTGTCACCTTTACTGGAGGCTATTTTGTAATGATTCATACTCACTATGTATCAGTCTGACTTAAAAGTGAGACTTCAGCAAGTGCTGACGTGGATGACACGCTGTTTCAGTTTTGGGTCACCTCTTTGTGGTTAAATGCTATTCTGTATCAGATTTTTTGTCAATTCCGTACACCAAAGATTACTCCTCAGTTAAAAGGAGTAGGGAGTTATGTGAGATCATTTCTAATAAATTATTAGACAATAATGACAACAGTAACAAGGTGAAATAAAATAATGACTTGGTTCCAACTATGCTCAGTATTTTTAAAATAAACTGCAATACGATTTCATACTTTTAAGAATATCTTCCATACAGACATCTCAAAGTGCTTCACAACATCCATTATGTCACATAAAACTTGCGGCATAACAGTATACCAATTTCACCAAAAAGAGAAGAGTGACACAAAGTATTTAAACCTTACCGAAATCAACATTAAATCTCATAACTGGTATCGTGTCTAATCAAAGCAACATCACATTGGAAGTCTAAGGAACTGCTAAGATGAACATATGCAGCAAGATATATCCACACAATACTGAAGCCCCCACGTGAGAAAAATTGGGGCTCTTTTCAGCAACTGCTATAAAGATTATTAGCAACACATCATTAATAGCATATACACTAGTTCATATATGTACTGTTTTATTTAGAAACAAAACCTGATGCAACTAATAGGGCATTGAAAAGCTGATTTCAGCAGTCTTCCTTTTGAATCTGGATTTCCATAGGGAGATGAACAAGCAGATCCATTTTCACAGGGACGTGATGCAATACCCAGTTTACGCAGCTCCCTGTTCTATGATACAAGGCCATATTATTTCTTAAACAGAGTTTTTCTATAGTTTTACTTTTGAAATACGTATACTACTTGCGCATGTTACTCTGTTTTTCATTACAATAGGCGTGGAATATTTAGTGCACTGTAAAGTTTATTTTAAAATTCTTGAAGGGAAATTTAGGGGATATGCTGATTAATGCAGGAACTAACATTGCTAGAAACCTGTTAACTTTACATACCAGCAAATTTTGTAACTAGCCTGTATGGTATTTTTAATAAAAATATTGAAGATTAATTATATTCTTCTACAAATATATTTTATGTACTAGTGTTAATCTAGTGGAGTTACTTTGATGCTCATTGATCAGAAAACCTCCATAGGCCCTCTTTGGAAGCCTAACAGCTGCAGATAATCTCAAACAGTGCCAAGTGCAGCTCCACTTTTGCTCTGAGACTAAGGCCAACTTTACAGTTAAAAGCTGCACCACTAACATGCTAGAATGGCAGGAAACCTAACTGTTTCAGCTATGGATTGAATTGCACTCTCACTCCCTGAGTTAAATCAGGTAAGCAAATCCTAATCCTGCGTTTTCTAAAAAGAGTAACAAAACCCTCATCCATTGCACAACAAATAGGATTGCCTTCCTTCAGCATCACATATGCAATAGAGAACATGGCAGATATTTCATTAATTCATCATCATGGTTTATAACTATTTGTGACAAAGAATAGTGGCACAGTACATTAAAGCTGCATGAGAAGACTAGGAAGGTAAAATGAAGTTTTAACCATCTAAAGTAAGAACTGCAACAACCCAATGATGATTTAGTGGAACAGCTTGTTTTAAGAGTCATAAAATAAGCATTTAAATATCTTAAAGTATTTATACATTTTATATTTTCATATTTATGTTGCAAACCATATTTCTATGTAGAGTCAGAGGCAAACTAAATCATGCTAAATGTTAAAGTACATTTTATAAGACTTTTAAAACATGATGGAATCTGATGAATTACACATATCTACTGTATGGTTGGTCTATATTAACTGGTCACAATGTTAGTGAACATTACCAAAGTTTTACTAGTGATATAGAGAGACTGAGACACTCTCAATTCTCGAGTGTCTCCATTTCAGCAGTGTCAGAACTAAAAATTATGCTTTTTCTGTTTTTCCTACAGTTTATGCTAAAAACAACTACCCCCTCATTTACACTGGTTTAAGCAACCTAATCATAGAAACACAGAACTCTGGCACTCAGTTAAAGAGCAGACAGGAAAAGTGTTTCCCTAGCTGGTGGCTACCAAAGAAAAAATATTTTTTATCCAAATAAGCACGCATGACTTATAATTTGAGACCTGCCAAAGGAATGAAACCCGGTATACTAATGTACCGAAAGGCCACAGGCCCCTCCTACTGCCAGACTTCATTCAGCCGAGTAAGTGGGTTATTTCATACCGAATCAACATAAAACCGATAGCTTGAGTTAAAATACAAACCGCTGAAATACAGACTTCAGAATAGTTTTCATAACAAACCATATGCCTTTCACCAATCCTCCCCATATAGTTGTTACAAGCTATTCCTTAGCAATGGATACAAAGTATTGGACAACGCAGCACATTCATCGAAAACTTGTCATTCTTTGTCTCCGACCCGCATTTGAGACGTGGCAGACTTCTGTTTTCACAGCAAACAAAAGGACTTATCCGACTTTTAACCACAACCACTGCCTTCCCCCGCACCACCGCTTTTGCTCGCAGGATCCCGGTATTTTCGGCGACCAGAAGGCGCAAACCCCGGCTGCCCTTTCCCAGCTCCAAGCGCGCCGGGACCTGTTGACAGAAGGAGCCCCACTTCGCCCCCTTGCACACAGACGCTTCTCCAGCCCCCAGAAGCGAGCACCTCCGGACGGCGAGGCGAAAGGCCCGGCCAGGCAGGCTCCGCGAGTGCCAGCCAGGCCCGCAAACCGGCTTCCTCGGGCTGGTGCCCGGGCGGGGGCCGAGGTGAGGGCCAGAGGCCCAAGTAAGACCCTCGACGCCCCGTGAGGGGACCGCGGGGGCCCCGCACGACCCGGCCCAGCCCCGAGCCGCCCGGAATCGCCCTCCCCCCCCCCGCCCCGGGGGGCCACTAGACCGCGGGCAGCCGGGGGCCCCAACGGCTGTAACGGTCACCGTGCC
>VFFE01007048.1:521587-551148 GCA_008921705.1 Burhinus oedicnemus
CACCCCAACAGTCCCAGCCACCCCCGAGCTCACCGGCACCGAGTTTAGCCCTTGCTGCTCCGAGGCCATGACGAGAATATTGCGGAAATCCATGGCTGGCTCGGGGACGGGGTGAAGTAGCTGCCCTGCTCCTCCCCGCTGCGCTCCGCGCCCGGCAGAGGCGACGCCGGCCGGCCGCCCGCCTGCCTGCGTGCGTGCGTGCCCCCGCCCGCTGCCCAGCCCCGCCGCGCCGCTCGGCTCCGCTCGCTTCCGGCCGCCGCCGCCTACCCTTTATATCACCTCGCCTCGCGCCGGCGTCACACTGCCCGCGCGTCACTTCCTCTGTGAAGCCCGGAAGCGCGTCCGTTGGGGAAGGCGGGGGGGTGGAGGGGCGGCGCCTGCCCTGGCCGGCGGCGACGGCGGCGGCGCCTCTCCGTGAGCCCCAGGAGAGCGCTGGGGGCCGGGGGCGGCTTAATAAGGGCCGCCGGAGCCGCCCCCGCCCTGCCCGCAGCCCTCCGCAAGCAGCTGGCGCCGCTGTGGGGCTGGCGCTTGGTTGCGTCCCCTCGGGCTGCCCCGGGCGCGGCGTTGCGCACCTCAGCGTCACCCGGAGAAACACCTTGTCAGCCCCTCGGCCTTCACATAGAGTCGCGTCAACAAATCAAATCGTTACCAGGAGAGCGCGCATCGAGTTTCTGCAGCGACCCTTCCTGGCTCAGCAAGCCTTGAAAAAACGGTGCTTGGCTTCTAGGGATGTCACAGTTTCAGCAGCGGTGCCCTCCCGGGCCGCGTGAATACTGCCCGGCAAAACAGAGCTCCCCGGGCAGCGCCGGCCTTCCGAGTGGCCAAACAAAACGGGGTGCGTGCGTGTGTTCAAATATTTTTCCAAGTCTCTGACAACCCAGAAAATTGTGCAAGAACACCAGCTGGCTGAAGACTTTCCCCTTGCTTCGGTTGTCAGCTCTTTTCCTATTACTGTTACCCGAGATCCATCTGACAAAAAATCCTCTGCTCCACGCTGCTTCTTATAGAAACTTGGGCACTGAAAGGAAGCTTTTTCTTTTATTTCTTAATTTTATCCTTCTTTTACGTAAATTCTTCTTTAACATTGATATTACTTGACCACTCTTCACTTTCAGTTCCTCCGGGTTCCTGCCTTTTCCAGTCTCCCTGTGCCTCTTTGCTGCCCTCACTTTATTTTTTCCGTATCTGAAATTCCTTTCTGGACGTAGCTATAAGCCACATTGCAGCCTGGTGTAAACACGCCCAGTGTGGCCCTAATTGAGGGGAGGAACAGGACAATTTATTTGAGTGAGACACTGCACCAGTTAACTCACAGGGCTTTTGTAGTTCTTGAACTCCAGGAGAGCTGAAGTCGTTTCTGTAATGCTTGCTCTGGTATCTCTTCCTGGCTCTGTGGAGAGTAGACGCTCCTCCTGATCTCCCACTGCTTTCTCTTGGGCCACAGTCCTGGTTTAATCCCTTGTCCTGAAGAACTTAATCTTTCTCTCTCTTCCCCTTTTAATTCTCATCTCCATAAGACACTGCACCGACTTTTTGCTTCTGACTCAGACCTAGATCACCTCTTCTGGTTTCCACCCTCTTTATAGTATTTACTTTCTTTAAATTTTCAGTTTAATTTTTTTTTTAATTTTAAGAATTTCTAGTCCATCTCTCTTCACAAGCAGTGAGGGGTTCACCAATTTTTCTCTCATTTTTGGCATTCTGTTACCGCCCAGTGGTACTGTCAAGAAGAACATGATGCCATTTTCTGGTAGTCTTATCTGACACTCCATCGCTGCTGTGGTGCTTCTTTAATCAGAATTTCCCTGCTCCGTCTTGAATTTCTTGTATCTCCGCTGCTCCCTTCCTTGAGACGCCTTTTAGTATGACTCAGATTCCTGTTTAACAACAACAGTATTGACAGAGCGATGATTGTTGCTCTTTGGCTTTTATGTCTGCTTACTTTGGTCCGTGTTAGAGTTGGCAGGAATACTTGGCCAAATGCAGTCTTTATTCTGCTGACTGATCCTGAAGATGAGTGGAGAAAATCTCTCCCTGAATCTAAAAAAGGAGTTAAAACCATGCCAGGGGATGGCATTGCAGTTGTTTGTTGCGTGCCACTTTTTGGAAACCTTTAACCACAGTCATTACCTTTTCCTGTATGTGACAATCCTGTGATATCACACGTCCTTCAGCAGAGGGGATTTACATCTGTGTTAGGGCCAATGGGAGAAATAATAGCGCTGTCTAAATGTATGCTGCAAGCATTTTATAGGGCAGTAGCACGCAATGCTGAGCTGTGTCAGGATTCCCAGACTGCACCCGTGGCACTTAAACCCAGATCTAGCGTATGTTACACATCAGCACAGTGCCTTGTGGTCCAGCCTCTTCTGCAACAACAAATGGGAACCTCTGTGACCTGTATGCCTACAGCTCTGTCCTCCCTGTGTCTTAAATCACTTCCCAAACTGTGTTCATTCTTCATAATCTTTTCATATGTTTACAGCTTGATGAACTGGCCCAGACTAAGCTTGCCAGGATTCCCAAGTACAGCTAGTCTGTCAGCGACAGGAGAAGAAACAACTTTTGTGCCTTTAAGCCAAACTGATATTTCTCTTAAATAAAAACCAAGACAGAAAATGTTTCTTCCTCTTTTTGTAACTGTTGAGATATACCAGTTGTTTAGCTTAAATAAGTAAATTTTAATTAGAATAAATTACTTAGGGTTATAATATGGTGTGGTTTATGCTGTTTGCGTAGCTTTACTTAGCATAAGTAGCTAGATTTGCTGAAGCCTTTAGGCCGCAATAGAGTTAATTTTCTTAGTAATTTTCCTAGCAGCTAGTACAGTGCTGTGTTTAGTCTTTTGGTATAAGAAAAATGTTGATAACACAGATCTTTTGGTAGTGTTTTCCCTAAGTCTGGACTTTTCAGTTTCCCATGGTTTGCCAGCAAGCCCAGCTGCACAAGAAGCGTAAACCAGAAGATAACAAGGCTACAACTGTCAGCAGAGACTGCAAACCAACAAGACAAGAGCAGTCAGTGGCCTGCCTGCCTGGACACAGAAAAAGAATCCAATAAGGTGTTAGAAGACCCCAGACTAAAAATCACCATTAGACTAAAAGACGCGTGAACAGTGAGTGAGGCGTGGCTGTATAGATCGCAAGGGTATAATTGCCCAGGGATTTCTTTATTTGAGGTCCCTCCCTTTTCAGAGGCACCCAGCCCAGGCTGACCTTGCTGCTGTTCCTTTCAATTAAATTACTTATTCTTATAAAATCTGATGCCTGAGACTCTGCTGCGAGAAACCTAGGGTCGAGCCTGAAGAAGGAGAGAGCGTGCCCGAGAGTAAGTGTGTGTGTGTGTGTGTGTGAGGAGTCTAAAGGGGCACCCGGAGGCCCACTGGGGTCGCCCACTGTGAAGAGACCCTGGTCTGAGCAGTTAAAGACTCAGGTCGTGTGTGTGCAGCTCCTTGAATGGTGTGTGAATACTCAGGCAGCAGCTTCTCCTTTAACAGCAACTCCCTGATCTGTCTGGTTCTGTGCATGTTTAATCTCAAACTTGCTTTGAAAGAGTTGTGAAAGTGAATTTAAACCTACATCTTCCAGAAAACCAAAATAACTCCTCTCAAATCTCCCAAGAACCTGTAATTTCTGCCTCTGAAAATGTTCAGATCAATTTATTCTTTTTTGTGTACACCTTTTTAAGCAAAAACTTAACCAAGTTTTATTTTTATTAAATATTTTCACATTAGGAAATTACTTGGGACTAGAACTGTTTAGAACAGACTTAGAAAATATAGAATATTCCAGCAGAAAGTGACTTCATTGCAAGTTTTTAATCAGCTGTACTCAACAACAGTTTTTTCCTCCAGCCACGCACACTTCAGGCATGTGACTAATCCTATTAACTGTAAGTTAAGTGTGTTTGAGTGTTTAAAGGATTAGAGTCTTAATTACAGGCCATCTGCAGAGGTCAAATATCAAAGGCTGTTCAGAGCCTGAGTTTTAGCATTTTCTGAATGAGTAATATTTGGTGAGTTTTCCTTTCCCGTTTTCATCCAGCATCCTTTCTGCAGTAAGTTAAATGGGTGTTCCAATATGGCCTTTATTAAATGAATTGGATCATGCTAGTGTCTGAGAGGTCTCCAGATCATAAGCTGTTTAGACATTAGCAGAGCTGGCAATATGTGCTCAAAAGAAGCCCAGGACTTGGAAAACACAGGTTTGAACAAATCAAGTTTGCATAGCGTGGTGCCAGCCTACTTTATAGCCACTTCTGATTTGAATTAACAACTAAGATTTTTGTTCCTAATGATATATTAAACAGAAATGGACAGCAAGGTCTCGGGATGATAATTAGCTGGTATTGATAATGTATAATTTAGACATCTAATTTAGGTGTCTAAATTATGACCTTTGGCTCCAAACAGAAATATCAGAAAAACAGGGATGGGAATTGTCTCCTTCCTCCCACCTAAAAAGCAGGATCAATTATATTTAGGTAATTTCTGATAGATACTTGTCCAATCTGCACCTGAAAACTCAAAGCCGAAGGCTGTCATATCCAATAGTAATCTCTTTTGCTGTTTTTTTTTTTTTTTTATCTGCACCATGAGAAAGCTATTTCTAACATCTAACCCAGGTCTCTGTTGCCCACTGAGCCTTTTCAGCAGATTAGATGAGTTTCTTGCCCTCTCCCTTAGAAATACAGTGCACATATTTAGGCCCCCCCTACTGGGTCTCCCCTTTCTCTAGGACAAACCACTCCAATTCCTCCAATGTTTCCTCACGAAACCCTCTAATTCTCTATTGTAGCCAAAGCAGAATACAATACCCCAACTGAAGGTTTACTAGCCCCAGGCATAACAGAAGAATAGCTTCATTTGCCTGGCAAACAATGCTCCTTTTTGTATAGCCCCTGGCGCTATTTGCCTTTTTTGTAAGTGGCGTGGCTGACTGCCGTTTGGTTTGTGATTCGTGCTAACCACCAAGTCTGTTTATACAGTGATGCTATCAGACCAGTAATTCCACAACCTGCATTTGTGATGTTGGTAATTCTGCAGAGAGTGAAAGCATGTCCTTTGAATCACTTTCTTTCCCCCGACTGTAATTTGCCAAGTTCACTGAGATCCTAGCCCTGTCCTCCAACGCTTCCTGCCCCTCCCAGCCAGTGGGTTTGGTAAGCAAGTTGCCGTTCTGCCATCCAAGTTATTTAATGAAAATATCAAATTGGTGCTACGGAGGTACTCCTGCAGAATTCTGCTTCATGCATCCACCCAAGTTAACAACATACTCTTGCTAAATATTCTCTGGGTCCAGTTTACACCCAGTTGTGCACTCAGCCATTTGTGTTTTTCTGTGACTTGCTTCTGAGACTGGTGGTGTGAGACCGTTTGAAGTCTTTCTAAAACCAAGATATCTGGCATCTGTGGCTTTTCTGCTATACACAGGAGCAGTTACCTAATCAGAGCTGGAAATGAGCATGTTTGACATGTTTATTCTACACAAAGTAATCTCACTGATCCTAATTTCTTTTCTAGGTACTTAAATGTGTCAAGGGAGGGGGAGGTTTAACTCGAGCAGCTCATTGTTTAATGGCTCAGCTGGTCACAGAAGGGGTACAGCTCCCTAACACAGGAATGCGAGCTAGACAAACTAAGTTCAGAGAATGTGAATTCCTCTGTACGTAATCTAAAATTATCAGTCATTTAAAATGCCTATATTTCAAATCCAGGGCAATCACAAAATAACACTTTTATATTGCTGTATACTGGGGACAGAAAGGAGGTTGTAGTGAGTTGGGAGCTGGTCTCTTCTCCCAAGTAACTGGTGATAGGACAAGAGGAAATGGGTTCAGGTTGCGCCAGGGGAGGTTTAGGCTGGACATTAGGAAAAACTTTTTCACTGAAAGAGTTATCAAACATTGGAACAGGCTGCCCATGGAGGTGGTTGAGTCACCATCCCTAGATGTGTTTAAAGTCGTGTAGATGTGGTGCTTAGAGACATGGATTAGTGGCAGACCTGGTAGAGTAGGGTCAATGGTTGGATTGGATGATCTTAAAGGTCTTTTCCAACCTAAACGATTTTATGATTCTATGAAAAACAAACTTAACACACCAAGAAATAAACTTCCCTAGTCTTTAAAAGTGATTTCAAGTAACTGCCTTGGATTTTTCAGGACAATTTTCAGCTTCATGCTTTAAACAAAGGCTATGAAACTTTCTGGTCCAGAGATAAGCGCAAACAAATGCATTTGCACCCCACCAAGCAGTTTGCTGTGTAGCACTGTGACTGCCTGTGAGTATTCAGTGCACCCTAAATTCAGTGGGTGAACTGTATTAGAAGGGTGAAGAACTGGGCCCTGTGGATCACCTATCAGGTGATGAAAGTACGAACATCTTCATGGAAAAAAACACCCCACAACATGAACAAAAAGTAGGTCTGCCAGAAAGTGAGGATAATAATACTGAGTAACACCAGCTGGTGAAAGAGCTGTATTTGCAAAGTGTTCTCTTAACCAGAGAAGACCGAAGATTAAGAATGGAAACAAATACTTATATTTAATTTAGCTGTTTAGCTTATTCAATAGTTTAGTTAGCTAAAGTATTTTGAAAGTGCCTGTTGCTTAAACGTGTCAAAAATCCAAAAAGGTAAGTGTATGGGAAATAGACAAAAAAACCCCCTTCTATAATACATGGTATAAGGCTATATAGACAGTAGGTTGAACTATTTAAGCAAGCAATATATTAATAAGAATTATGAAAATAAGATACAAAGAAATGATTGTTTTATAAGAATAACCTCCTTCCCAAAGTTCCTGAAAAGAAGGCAATGAAAAAAACCACCATCACAGTAAATGTGAAAAAGCAGTATTTAAACATTGAACAGCAGCCATACTACCCAGATATTATAGAAATTAAACAACACATCTAAGACAGACTGCAAAGCAGTAAGGGCTTTCCTCCACGGCGGGATTAGACTGATTCAGATTGCTGGAGAAACATGAGCCTCTGGCAAAAGCAACCCGGATAAGAAAACCTGAACTGAGAGATAACTGCCCCAGTTCAGTGAGCCATTTCCAGCACGTCCATCATCCAGTGCTGGCAAGCTCTCTGCCCTAGAAACTACTCTCAACCAAACCCCCTGTCTGCACTTCATCTGAGCTCCCAACTAAGAGACGAAGTATTTGCATGGAATATAAACTCTGAGAAAATGGTATTTCAGGTGCATAGAAAGCAATAGTTAGCACAACTGAGCAGCTGTGAGCGCACACATGTACGTACCGAGATCTATGCGCATGTGCTGACTGTACAGTTACTTTGACTAGGAGCCCCCCTGCATCTCACACGGCATCCCCAGAAGGATGTAGAGCAGTGTCACTGCCAGCCGCTCATCCGCACGGCAGCTCGTGTGACCGGGAACCGGCGTTTGTTCTTTCTACCTGGGAGCAAAGAAATAAATAAGCTATAAGGACTGAGAGCTACCCTAGAAACGACAAAGCTGAAGCTGAGAAATGAAGGCGCTAGCCTATGGGAGTCGCTGGCGGGCGGGGGCAGATGGGGCCTCCTTTTACTCATTATTATTTGGGTTTACGACAGCAGATGGCGGTCGTGTCCTTAGTACAGCAGCAGCTGGAGCCTACACTGTGTGGAGAAATTGCACAATAGCATGTTCAGACAAGCATCTGTGACCCTTTCCTGGTGCCAGCCGTTGTTGTTCATGTTGGCTGCTTCTCAGGCACTTTTGTACACAACGTCTTCTGCGCTGAAAGGCTCAGCAGAGCTCCCCCTCCTCCCCGAGCCTTCCAGGAGGAGATCTTTCCACAGAATGCCGCTGAGAGAGAAGTAAACAACAAAAAGAGCATACTAAAGGTTTATCTGTTTTACTGAAAGTATTCAAAGCTCTTCATAATCATACGTGCCTGTGAAGCCGAGAAATGTGTGTTTGCCACATGCGGTTGCAGATGGTTGTGGCATCTGAAGCAGATCAAATGGATTGTACATTTTCTCATATCGCTCTGGAGCCAAAGCATCTTCTCTTCAAACACTGAGAAATATTTGGATTTATTTCCCAAACAGTGCTAAGAGCTTGATTTGAAGATCTACTTCATTTTTTGGGGCTATGGCATTTTTGAAAGTTAGGCTCCCAGCTGTTTTTACAGATCTCTACTATATTACACATGAAAATAAAAACAATATAATGAGTTGTCAAATGAAAGCAATATAAAATGAACTGTTTCTTGAAACTCTGCTCCTCTACCTATTGCACCTCTTCATCTTATCCTGTCCCTGCCTTGAAGAAACTCATGCTGGAGAGGGACTTTTTACAAGGGCATGTAGTGATAGGATGAGGGGTAATGGCTTCAAACTGGAAGAGGGTAGATTTAGATTAGATCACAGGAAGAAATTTTTCACTCTGAGGGTGGTGAGACACTGGAACAAGTTGCCCAGGGAAGCTGTGGAGGCCCCATCCCTGGAATTGTTCAAGGCCAGGTTGGATGAGACTTTGAGCAACCAGGTCTAGTAGGAGGTGTCCTTGCCTGTGGCAAGGGAGTTGGAACTAGATGATCTTTAAGGTCCCTTCCAACCTAAACCATTCTATGATTCTTTGTGCCCAGATTATCAAGTACCCCCCAAGTACCCCCCACCCTCCAAGATCAACAAAACCAATCTCTTTTACATATTATCAGGGAACAAGCTCCAGAATCAAAGGCACAACAGAACCTGCACCTCTCTATCAGATCAGAGTTATCTTGAGTGTTTCCTTCGCTGATGTTCAGCTAATGTAGCAAAGTTCAATGCAAAACCACATAGAAGGGGAAGTTTATTTTATTTTAAACTGATTTCATGCCTACTTTCTCTCACAGACTGTTCTCACTTCTTCTTCATGTGTATGAGGATGGAGATGCATGTGGCCATGTAGCTTCGACAGGACTCTCTATGGTGCAAGCCAGGAGCTGAGAGTGAGCCAGCACAGGCAGTGCCTTTGCAGGCTGGGTGCTGTCCCTAAACATGGCACACAGACCTGGATACTGATAACAGGGTCCATCACCAGTCCCAAACAAGGCAAAGTTAATGAATCAGGTCCAGGGGCCATCCAGCAGTAGTAGGAGATGGGACCACAGACAAGGCTTGAAACAAGGCTGCAACATAGGTCCAAGGTCCATCCAGGAGATGGGGCTGAAGACAAAGCATAGGTCCAAGGTCCACCTAGGAGACATGGCTGGAGACAAGCTACCTCCAGTATAGACCTGAGGTTCATCTAGGAGTCAGGGATGGAGAAAAACTGCCTCCAATATAAGTCTGGGATCCACCCAGGAGGCAGCCCTTGGTTTTCCAGACCCGGGTGCCTCCAGAAGCTGCTCATAACATTCCTTTGCTCCTTCTTGTTGTTTCTTGATGATTTCACACTTGTACATTGACATTCATACCTCATCCATATCAGCCTTAATGTGTCTATGTCAAATCCCTATGAGTGTACCGTCACATTAGAGGAGAAATCTTTACCTGGTGGCCAGGTTGTAAACAATTCAATGCAAACCAACACTTCAGTCATCATCAGGAAACTAATCAAAAGCTACTGCAGACTGAAAACAGCAGCATCAGATACTACCTATGTGAAACAGAATTTAGCAAACAGGCTGCTGCCTCGTACATGAGCTCCGTCTTTTGGTTGTAGCCCCCATATTGAGCACTTCACAGTAGTGTAATCTCACACGCAATTTTCTCAGCGTGGTTCTCTGCAGTGATAAGCTGTATTTACCCTGCAGTTAGCATAGGCAAAAATCAAGAGTGTTATATTTAAAACTAATAAAATAAATTCTTGATTATCATCTTCTGGTAAGTCTGGCTTTTTGCAGTGCGCTGAGCCTCAGTGCAAGGATTGTGGACTTAGAAATAAACAACGTAAGATCATTAGGAGCAATGTAGTTTCAGTTAAGCAAACTTAAGGGTATATTCATTCCAATACACTCTCAGCAAATCATTTGGCTTCATATATTTAAGCTTTTATGCAATTGCTTGTTAGCTAAACTTATTTCATCCTCCATTCTGTAGATTTACCTCAGATTTCCTAGAAGGAGGTTGTAATTTACGGAGCATATTGTACACATTTGGTGTAACATTACGAAATAAAAAATGTGCAGCATTGTAATGAATGATACTGTAATGTCTAACTTTCCTTCTATACAAAACTATCTTATTAACAGTTCTACATTGAAATAGACCACCATTTTGTCCCTGGCACAAAAATTTAAGGGAAAAGCAATCCATTTTGTCAGAGCATACCTTGGTAAATCTAATTCCATTCCAATAAATGAGCAGTGCAAAGAGGATTGGAGCTTACCATGAAATACCGAAATAAAGGTCAGATTTGTAGCAAGCATAAATCAACATTCTTGCATGGCTTAAGTGGATTTATGCCCATTTATACTAGGAAAGAATCTGGCTTATTACCACTGGATGAACTACAAATAGAGCATCAAGCAGGAGTTTGAGTTTTAACACTTATTTCCTTGACATGCTAGCTTAAATCAGATTGTAAATATTTTGAAGACTTCTAGTTCACCATAACTGAGGAGGAAGTTGGTCTGGAAGTTGGTTAAATTCCCTCCCTTGAAAGTAAGCTTTTCAAACAAGGTCTGTGCAGTGTTATTAAACAGGTTGAGCAGAATGAATTGTTGTCAGCTTTTCCAATCCATACATTTCAGGTTTTGAAATGTAGCCTTTAGGGCAACATAAATAACACAAAATCAGTTGATCGATTATCCAAGGTTGCAATGATTTGGTGGTGCTCAGCAGGACATGATTCGGTGTTATAGACACATTCCCCTTTGAAGCACTCTTCTCCAGATAGTGCTGTGTGAACATTTAAAAAGCATCCAGCCCACAGAAATTGAGCAAAGTGCAGTACAGGGAGGAGAAAACCCATGCTAGGATCTGTGCAGAATCGCAGGAGAGTCTGAATAATCATCTCACAGGGTTTTACATTTGACAAGGTTGCATCAAGCTTTTCTTGGAGCAGGCATCCCACAAACGTTTGTGGATGGCCTAAGCCAGCACAGCTGCTGAGAGAAGAAACCTCTGCTCTGCCTGCATCGCTGGCTTTTCCATCGCCCCTTATTTTGCTGGCACCAGGATTTGTACAATTGCACAATGAAGCTGACCGGGAACCATTCAGCTGGAAGCAAACCTAACAACAACAACAACGTTAGTTTCCCTAAGGCCACAGTTTTCAGCAGTGCAGCCGGACTGTTGTTCATTGAACTCTGCTCTCCCCGCGGGCTGGAGAAGGAGGTTAAGGTCACTGCTCTGCAGAAGGACGGCTACTTGCCGTTTCCCTGTTAAATGGGCTCAAGTGCTGCTGGGACAATGGGTTCCAGTCCTGAAACAGACTCCTTGGTCCTCAGCAGAGCCACAGAAAGTGAGGGGAGGGACACGCAGGAGAGAAACTTGGGCCATGGGGAATGTCCCTGTTGGGCAAAAATGGGGGAGATCATAGACCAAGCATTTCACCTACGGGATCTCTGCCTTGAGACCAGCCAGGCTCTGGCAAAGTCAGATTTGGTTTGTGAAACCCAAAAACTGCTCACAGATTTTTTTCCCCTGGGTATCACTTGATGAATAATGAATGCTTTTATGCTGTGCCATTCTCTCCATTTCCTTTGCTGTTACTAAAGTTGTCTGACTTCGGTTTTCTCCTCTCAGCTTGGTGTTTGTAGCCAGATCTCCAGCAAAGTCAAGCTCCTGGGTATCATTCACTACCACAGAAAGTGAAAAATCCCAGTGTTTACTGTATATGGCTAAGAAGAGTGAAGAAAACCTCTGAAAAAACACCATTATTTGAAGAGAAAGGTCCTTTTTAACTAGCAAATGTGTTCAAAAGTATTTTTACTGAGGCATTTGAAAAAACATGCATATTTAGGAGCAGAATAGCCTACTTGCAGAATTGTGCTATTCTATCTCAGAAACTTCAAGGCAGGGCTGTGGCTGGAAGGGAAACTGCAGAGAAACAGCAGACGCTGCAAGAAGCCATGTTGATAAGCAAGCAGGAACACCCTCCGAGGAATCCCTTGCCCACCTGATCTGTCTTTTATATGAATCACAAAGCAGAGGCCACTTCCACTTACAGATGTCAAATATCTCTCAGTAATTCCCACGATCATAGGAGTTTTAGCCTTCATGTCTGTCTTAGCTAAATGCTGTTCTTAGCAATTCTATTTCCCTTGTATAAATTCCCTGGCAGTCTTCAGTTCAGTTAGTTAAATAAACCATCATTTCCTGCCTCAAATGTCAACTATTGTGGCCCAGGGTTCCCTAAGGGTCTTGCTGCCTCACAATCAGCTGCTTCACAATCTGAGCACATTCTCCTCCTTCTTTAAAGCATTTTCTCTGCTTTTTCACATGAGGACTTCTCCTGTACAGGAAATCCAGGCTTTAACAGTCAAGATAATAGGCAAGTCATTTTCTTCAGCATCAGAGGGATCGCAGGAAACAGTGCAGCTATGGCACTGAATTGTCAATTCAGCAAGATTCAGTTCGTGTCACTCAAAGGAGACATCCTTTGGTTGGGGTTTCAAATGGTTGAGGGGCATTGCAAAGTTATGAGTTGAGGCCTGTACTCTCTTACTGGTCATCGGAGGCCTGCACCATGTTACAACATCTTCTTTGGCCTGTATTCCCTGGCTGCCTCCGTGTGTGCTTTTCTGCACTTCTGCTTTTTGCTAAACAATCCCGGAACCTTCTGAATATATCTTTGGACTTTTCTCTGCAGGTGAGGAGGTCAGGGCTCCTTTATCAGGCAAACTGCTGACCCAACAACAAGGTGCAAATAGCTGCAGGTTTTGAGGTTGCAGGTACAATGTTAACTCTTTCCTGAGAATTAGCATGCTAGGGGTAAGTCTCATACACATTGCAAATGCTACTTAGCATTCACTTAATAAATGCTACTTCCTCCTGAAGGTGCTGCTGCGTTTGAGCAGTGGAACAACGGGTAGTGATCCCCGTTGGGTCCAGTACTAGAGACATGCAGTGTCTGACATAGACTTTTCACTCTTAAGAAACCTCCTGATTTACTTGTTCAGTAGCGGATGGTTTAGCTGGTGTGCAGGCCCCCTGCCAGCCAGTCTCCCTGTCTCCGTTCAGATCCACACAACACCTGCTGGGAGCAAAGGCCAGAGATTTGTTTGCATGTTTTGAAATATGATATAAGCAGGCAGCATTAGTCTGAACACTGATGGTGACTTTTACCTAATGCAACAGTAATACCACACTCCAGAAGCAGTAGTATCTCTTTCTTAAACAGGGGAACGCTTGACTCTTGAAGATTTTTCCAAATGCCCAGGTATATGAAGATCCCAGGCAAAGGCTCCCCTATGGAGAGGGGACCTGCGGAGCGCTTAGGGCTCTGGCTACAAAGCTGGGCAGCTCTCCATCTTTGTGGTAAGGTAAGGAGGTCTCTTGCCCTCAGAGGAATCACCAGGTTTGGGTGTTATAAGAATGGCCTCTGCCTGCTACTTACCTCCAGGTCCTTTATATGTGAATGGCTTCTGTGATGAGTGCAGCGAAGACAAATTGTGATGGCTTGTTTACACAGTCACACATTCAAAATTAAAGGTCAAATCCCAAGGTCCTTAGTGAGGCAAAGCTCTTAGCCAAGTGTGTGTTTCACAACCTAGGCCACATTGGGTAACCAGTTTGTCAGTGGGAGACCTCACTGATTTCTGTAGAGTTATCTGAATAGTACCTGGCTTAAATCTTATCATTGTGGAGGCCCCTGTCAGGTGCAAAAAAGACGACCTTCCTGATGTCTGATTAGTGTAAACTCTTGTCCCAAAATTTCCTTAAAGCCTACACAAAAGAGCAAGCCACTGGGTCTTCTAATTTATGCTTTTTGAACGCAAAGCAGCAAGAACCTCCTGATGAGCAGAGCAGAGCAGAGCAACTTCACAGGGCTGGGGAGCTCTCTGGTGCTGGCCATGCCCTCTCCTGCACTGCTCAGCAGTGCTAGTGGGGAAGGGAGCTATTGCTCTTTCTTTGCTGATCTCTAGAAGAATTTGGTTTTTTCTACCTCACCCTAAGTTGTCTTCAATTTTATGTCACCTCCTGGCAATTGTCGTATAATACATGAGATGCGGTGATATTAAAGAAAACAAAACCCAGTAATGGCAGCATCTTTCTTTCCAAGTTTGAGTGTTTACAGAAAGTTTGCTGCTTCTTGAATCTTCCATGTCAAAAAAAACCCCACCAAAACCCACTTAGAAGCCCTATTACTTTTGCGGTGTAGGGGAAAAGATTTGAGGCAAACGTGTCTACGTAAATGCTGACATTGCTGTATAAATGAACATTATCAAATCAAAACTTGGTGCAAGGTTTACTGGCATTAAAGTTCAAGTCTGTGTGGTTTGGGAGCCTCTGCTTGAGAAGTACCTGTAAATACTTAGGGAAAAGATTTATCTTTATTTGGAATAAATGGAAAAGTTTACAACCTGGCTTTGTGGCACAGAAATCTGGCTCTGGAGCTACAACTGGGGTATGGAATTGCTATTGACAATTCTTCTCATTCATCTATTTACCTGAAATTTGGAGGAGAAAATCTCTTTCAAGCAAGCTGGACCATGTTCAAGCCTTTGCTGATAACGCCCAGGGCAAATTCACAACTCTAACATTTAATGAGCACAACTAAGCACTCTGAGGAGTTTGACTAGTTGCCAAATTGATACGTCTGTGGATCCCATCAGTGACTGTTATATCTCATTTGGATTTTTTTTTTCTCATCTCTGTAAAATTGATTTTTGGCCAGTTTGTTTGGCAATCTTGCTGAAGCACTGCAAAGTGGACACAAGATAGGAACAATGCTAAGCAACCAGATGTAAAAAGACTGAAGCAATAAGAAAGTGTATTTGTTTTTCGCTGTTTAAACACAATTTACCAGCTGGGAAACTGTCTTGTGGGTTATACTGCAGTTCCATTAAACTAATCCAGCACACAAATACATCACACAATATGTTCTTACAAACACGCCTCACGCAAATATCCCCTGCATGCAGGAAGTGATATGGCAGGAATGGCTTAGGCGACAGACACTGGAGACACAGACAGGAATGAAGGGCTGTCTAGGAGAAATGGGGTATTATGTCAGATATGTTGTATCTAGGTAAGGCTACATTTTCCTCATATGTGAGTGATCTGCATCCACCTGTCAGTAGCTGCTCTGAGATCCTGTGGGATCACCGGAACACTGGCAGAGCCAGGGCCAGGGCCAGAGCCAGGATGAAGAGAGAGATGAGAAAAGTGCCAGAAAAGCGGGGCTGAAGAATGGATGTCAGCTGGTCACCTGCAGCACTGCATGAATGTCAAATGTGTGCTGTAAGCACAGAATTAAAGACCCTAAATACAAAATGAAGGCCCTAAATATAGGCAGCTAAAAACCTAAAGTCCTGCCATGGCTGGTCATGACAGATATTGCACTGCTCACTTCTTGAGTTGCAAAGCCTAGCCCTTCTTGTGCTATTTGTCCTGCCATACTGGCAGGCTGCCAGACAGTGTCGCCTCGTTGGTCTCCCCTCCACCAGCCAAGAAATTTCTGATTCTCCCTCACTGATGAGGGGAATGGTGACTGTCAGAGAGGATGGAAACACAGGCTACCTGCTGCACTGCTGTTGATTTTACTAATGAAGTGACTTAGACAAGTAACTTCAGGTAGATACCACTTGAAAAAACTGAAAGAAGACCACTAACAGCAGAGATCTCCGCTGCATCCCCACCCTACTGGCTGGCATCCTTCCAGCTTATAAATATCGACTTTCCTTGCACAACCCCAAACCCTTTATGCTTTTCCTATGAAAGTCTCTTCTTTTCCTGATCTGAGAAAGAGAACGTGCCAAGCAGAACAGTATAAATTGCGTCATTAGGTGAGATAATGTCACCTCTACTTGCCAGTCATGAAACTACTCCTAGTTGCAATATCAGAAAGTAGCTTCTGAGTGGGTCCCATTAATTGTCACTGCTTTGGCCTCTCCTGTGTCTACTTTGATGTATGTGCAAGATTAAACACCTCCACTCCCACTATTTTAGCCCTTCCCTGACTTCCTCCAGCCTTATCCCCACATCTTGTAGCTGTTCTATCCCTCTTGGCCTAACACCCTGGTTTAGTGGCTGCTCTCCTGCCCCAGCCAGGCAACCTATTCAGCTCAGTTACCCAGAAGACAGCAGCAGGGACTGGGCAAAACATTGGCTCTGCCACTGCCAGTCGAGCTGGAAAGGTCCCAGGCTGCTCGCTGAGCTGCTCCCAGGGCCGTGATGCACTGCCCTCTGCTCAGGGTACCCACTGCAGACCTCACCTGGAGCTCCCCTGACCCAGCAAGGTGGGCCAAACCCTGTATAACAGAGGACCAGGTTCAAGAGCTTACGTAAGTTTACTTCCACCATCATTGAGTTAACAGCTCTTCTTCAGAGATGTTTTATATCTGACAGTCTGAAAATTTTAAGGATAAAAATGGCCACAGCCCACTATTGGAAAGGGGAGTATTTTCACTTTGCTGTGTAAGACTTATTTCTAGGCTTGCAACTTCACAATAGAAAAATCCATCAAGATTGCACCGTTCTAATTCCCATCACACCCTTTTCTTTTCTGTCTTGGTTTTAGAGACTGCTATTTTAATAACTGTTTGCAGTTGAAATCAGTGCCACGCAACACTGAAAAGGCTGAAATCCTAACTTTCCCAAGGGAAAACATTTCCCCACCCATCCCCATGGGACAGGGCAGCATTCAGCCATGTGTCTGTTCAGCAGCTCAGGATGCCTCTTGGACATGGTGTTTTCATCTTGTCTCCTTCCTCATGTTACTCTGGACACGGTAATTCACAACCACAGCAGGTTTACATGCCTCCAAATACACGAATCTGCCTAAGTATAGGGACTTCAAAGAGCTGAGGTATAGGGGAATGTGGTGGTCAAACACTGGTGTATGTATTACGTTATTGCTATCTATTTTTACCAGCTGTGGTCACTGTGTATTGTAACCCTAAGACACCTCTGAACTTATTGTTGCAAAAATGAAACTGAAAAAAAAATTAATCAGATCCACAGACTGGCCAAAAAGGAATCCTGTCTCAATATTTATAGAACAAATAAACATAAATAACTGTAAAAATGTCTTTTTGTTCTCTTTGGTTAATGTCGTGGTTTGGCCTCAGCCGGCAACAAAGAACCACATGGCCGCTCACTCAACCCCCACGGCAGTGGGGGAAAATCAGAAGAAAAAAGGCAAAACTCATGGGTTGAGATAAAGGCAGTTTAACACAACAGCAAAGCAAAAAGGAGAACACCACCACTAACACTGACAGAGGAATGTACACAGATGGTTACTTTACCAGCGCTCACCGACCAGACCCCGGGAAGCCCCAGCCCACTCCCAAGCCGTGACTTCCTCCCCCTCCCCTGGCCAGCTCCCCCCTATAGACTGGGCATGGTGTCACCTGGTATGGAATACCTGTGTCCCGTGCCAGAAAATGAACCCTATCCCTGCTGGAACCAGGACAGTTAAACATAGATCTCCTCTGCTGATGATCTTTTGGCTGTATAGTAAACGTCCCAGCATCCAAGCTGTGAATAATTGTTGCTGGAACTTTGTGGTTTTTTAGGTCAGTGCCACAAAAATGTTACAAAGTGCAAGGGTGGACTGCCAGGTTTTGCACCTATTCTTTGGGGCCTGAAACTTTTTTTCACTTAAATCATTTTTACATTAGTGTACCTGTGCTGAAATGAGTTGCTTGAGCTCGTGATTTGCATCAGTGAAAGTCAGAACAGCACCAGTCTACTCGTGCTTTCCTTTCTTGGACAGTTTGAAAGAGAGTCAACCCAAATCGACGTATTTCTCTAGTTGGTGGAGTGATGCGGTTTCTCATCTCCACACAGGCTGCTTTGTTAGCTTTGTTCTCTGCTGTCTGTGCATGCAGCAGGGCTTTTTGACAAGTTTGCTATTTGATTTTTATGTTTTCTCATGCCCAGTCTGTCTGACTGCCTTTGCTTTTCAGTTACTGTTTCTCAAAATGGCTCCAACAACCCTCTTTTGCCATCTCAGAGGAAAGGCACAATTGCATTATTGTACTGAGTGAATACATTTTCTCATACATGTAGCTGAATGGGAGATTATTTAAGTATCTTAAACACTCTCCTAATTGGAATAATGACATGCTAGGAATGGTAGTGCGAGAGGAATTTATATTCAGACTCTTGAATTTCAGTGAATGAGTAATCAACACTCCATCACTTTCTACAAGGTTAAACAATTTTTTAAGCAAATGGTTACTGTAAAAACACCATTTGACTGCATTAAAACAAACAAACAAATGGAAACCCAAGAATGGGGTTTTCTGGTGATCTTTAAATCACATGAAAGCTTTGTGGACCCCTTAGCAAAGGATAAGCTGACTCGAAATGCTGACGACTGGCTGGTGCCTTAGGGCTGCCCCACCAGCCCCTGCCCCATGCCTGTCCCGGCCATTCTGTCTCTCCTCACCTTGTGCTATCCTGGCACTGGTGTCAACACCAGCACTCAAAAACCCATGCTCTGAGCCATATCCGGGGGGGTGATTTGGGTTAAAAAATAACGCAGCAAAATATGTTTTCTTGTCTCTGCATGTGCATGTTTGAAAGTGGGCTCAGCTTCCCTGTGTGACTCATGGAAAAGCTGTACCAAGGTCTATGCTGGCATGAGGGCAGGCAGAAGCAAGGGGGTAAATGGAACAACCCCAGGAGCTGGGAAGGAAAATATCGCTAACTGATATTGCTGCCAAATATGGTATCTTCTGAAGCCACTGCCTTAGACCAGAGCAGTCAAATTAGTGCCTGTAGCCTGTACCTTAGCAAGGCCGTCCCATCTTTACATCTTTGCTTACAGCCTTATTCTTATCAACAGGATGGTCATTCTCTTGGTCAGTTTATTGCTATGAAGTCAATTATATGCAGTTATTCAAAAGTCAGCGTGTAGTGGTCTAATCTAATCCAATCTAATAACTTTTCTATACAAAATCTGATTTTCCTGTCATCATATTCACAATAATCACATCAACACTTTTGATCATTTAACTAAAAAAAGCCTTTAAGCAGTTCTGAGTGATTAAGCTTTGTTGCCGCTATTCTCTTTTGCATCCTCCAGCACTATGCTTTTCTTTTTATTGTTTCTTTCCTGCAAATTGTTTCTGTAATTAATTTCATTGGGCTTGATCTGAAGCCCATGGAGGTGAATGCACAGACTTTCATTAACTTGAATAGGCTGCAGATCAGACCTCCTGTAAATGCTTTAATAGGCACGGGTCAAGGACGTGAAATGAAGAACACCTGTTTTGCTGTCTGTTTCTATTATTATTTCAGCTAGCTCCATCAAACTAATGATACTGATGCAGAAATGCAAACTCTTGTAGGCACAACACTGGAAAGTAAAAGTCTATACTACATTTTTTTACAACAGTACTTAGAAATGCCAACCACAGCACAGGTTACACTGTGCCTCACTCATGCACCCAGCAAGAGACAGACAGTGAGAGACAAACGGGCAGTTTGTGGCAGAACTGAGACTTAAATCCAGATAATGTAAGTGCAAGTGTAGTGTCTGTCTCCCTCCCCGCTCCCAGCTATGCCTCTCGTTCTGCTAAGGTGCAACAGCACATGCACCTGTACGAGTGCAATATTCTCTAATAATTTCCTTGTCTGATAATGTTACAGGAGGCAGATCATTAATCCAAAAGGAAGGGCTGACCCTTGGGTGTTTCTATCAAACCCAGTGCTGTTTGCTTGCACAGCAGCAATTATGGACTCTGCCACTGACAGCAATGAATAAGTCTTTCCAGCGTTTCCCTGATAAGAAGACTCTTTGCAGGAGATCATGTGTACATGGCTTACAGGGCTCAAAGTTTCCTAATACTTCTGCCATTCCACTTTTCAGCATTACCAGATGCACTGCAATATTCAGCCTTGGAGGAGAGACTTGAGCTGAAGGGACTTTTGCTGCCCAGTTCATATGGTCCTGCTAGAAAGCAGCCATCCATGAGCGAGTGTAGTAAAAACATAAAAATTCCAGCTCAAGTTGAAGCAAGTCCTTGTTCCCATTAGTTACTCAAAACAAAACATTAGTTCACCATCTCTACTGGACATGGTATACTTACCATGCTCATGTAACTACAAAGTCAGCCTTAACTGATAAAAGAGCTGTATTTTTTCACAGCAGCAGCATGAACACACAATAGTTATCATGAGATGAAAAGCAGGCACTTAGCAGTGTACCCTGAAGTCAGCAGTTCTGGACAGACGTATGAGCTGATCTCAGCATGTTTACTTCATAGCAAAACCACATTGTCATCTTCTGACTGTTTCCACCTCAGGAAAACAAATGAACATTAACTATCCAGAAGTTTTAAAAACTAAAAAACCTTTAAAAAATTTTAAACCCTATTTTTAGCAATGAAGATAAGTTTCAAATCTCTTCTTTAAGCTTCTTAAACGTTTGCAATTCGCCTCTTGATCTAAATCCAGATTCAGTTATTTATGCTGGATTTATTGTCCATTATGCTTTGGCCACTTGCTGACCCTGTCTCAGAGGCTACATGAACTCTGGTGACAAACAGAGCTTCCTCTGTGCCAAACAGGAAAAATTTAAAACTATTTATCTGATATGACAATACTGATAATAGTGCAAAGAAGCACTTTGGACTTCTCCTAAAGGGTATGCTGATCTTCATTATCTTCTATTTGCACTTCTTTTTGCCCCATGGAAGAAAGATTAGAATAAAGCCTACTTAGCTGTGTGCTTAGCAGAAATACCGAAGATGGTACCTGCAAGGACACATTAGTTACTTGATCAATAAGAGTGACTTTGGAGTGCAGTTTAACATGCTTTCTGAATAATTGTCTTAGACTGCAGTTCCTAAATACTGCATAACTCTCAACTGCCAAAATAGGGATTTTTAAACTACTTGCCTGCTGCAGCTGGCTAGTAATAGGGACAGGAATTTGTAGGCACCATCCAGATCTTCCTCTGTAAAATAATTTTTCTTCTTTAGCTAAAAATCTTCAATAATCTAAATAAAAATTCTAGTTTAACCATTTCAATTTTGCATAAGGTGAGGCACAGGACAAGCAAAAGGGCAACTGAGATCACACAGATTGGCTATGGTCATGTGAGCAAGGTACAATTGTTGTATTCTTTCCTAAAACGAAAAGTACTTGCTAAAAAGCAATCTTCTGGTAAGGTAGTGAGAGACAGCCACCCCAAGAAGGGAACCACCAGGGCCTGAAATTGTTTTCCAAAGACATCAGTTAATGTCAGCTTTGCCTACTGATCTTATTTGATCTGATCTTATTTCCAATGTTCCTCTGTGTTTCGCCCATAGGCAAATGTCTGAAGCTTGGACATTTTTTTAAGGTATACCTGTGGAGGAGCTGACGAAAGTCCCAGATGAGCTTAAAATATTTCCATACTTGCAAGAACAAAAAATAACGATTGTATTACCTCACACCCCCATGTTGCTGGGACAGAGCCTTTACAGGGGCAACATGAGCTTGCTGTCCTTCCTCTACCGGATGCCTTGGAAGCGTGAGGTTGGTTGGGAAGCAGCCTAGCAGCCTTGTTGTGCCAGCCTGGTGCTACCGCACTGCTGCTTAACTCAAAATCTCCTCTTGCCTTCACTCTCTGCTCTTGGTAGCTGTGGTAAAGCCTCAGTGCACTAGGTGGAAAGGACTGGCAACAGCGCCAGCATCTCCCCTTCCCATCAGGAGACTCATGCCCTCTATTTGCAGCATTTGTCCTCCCTGCGCAGATGTGGGAAGCTCAAACGCTAAAGTACTTGGAAGTCTAATGGCTCAACATACTGAAATGTTAAAAAAACCACTAAGGGTGGCAGGGGAAAATCATTGTCTTTGAGGCTGCTATCACAGATATTTACGGTAAAGAAATGCTGGCCCAAACTCAAGGCTATGCCTTCCAGCTTAGCAACTTAAAACAGGTGAGGCACAAGGGGCAGTGCAGCTGAAAAAGGAGCTCCTCACAAGTTTGTGTACTGCAGCATCTAGGACACTCATAGACAGAAAAGTGCTATTCCAGGTAGAAGGGCAATGCTAGTAACTATCCTAAGCTACTCTCCAGTCTCTCCTTTCCTGATATGTTGGCACACTGGTAGTTTTCTTTTCCGAACGTGCTTCTGATGAGAATGAGCAATGAGCGTCGCTGCGGATGGCTGCGTGACTGAATTTGCTTGTTGAAAACTGCCACTGTGCAGTTCTGGCTGGAGAAGACTGGAGCAACGATGCTGGGAGGAGAAGTTCCCAGGCTGGGGCACGGCATGACCAGCAATGCTGAACTGCACTGCTGGCAAAGAGCCCAGGGCCTGACAGCATGCCCAGGAAAAAAGAAAACCCTAAGGGAGAGAAAGCAAAACAGACCAAAAATAAATGTGAGTGGAAGGGGCCTGCAAAGCCTCCCTCACATGGGCTGATAGCTGCTGGCTCATGCCTTTGGTCCAAGGGTTCCTGGGGGCCCCTGGGGCTCAGAAAGCCCTTTGATTTTGTCATTTCTGGCAGTCCCACCTGCTCTGGAGACAGCGCATTGGCCTTGGACAAGGGGCAGCCTTCGACATTTGGGCTGGGAATCACCCCTGTGCTCCAGAGCAGGGTCTGCACCATAGATCTGCACATGAGCAGGCTCCTTGTTGCAGTGGCGCCTTTCCATGTGGACTCACTCATGGTTCTTCCCGGGCTTCTTGCAGGTTCTTTGCAGAGCTGTGGGCTCCACGGCAAGATGCTGACACAGCAAGTGGGATGGGATGGTGAAAAGGCTTGAGAAGTCCAAGAAATCCAGAATGGCCACATGATAACAGAGCAGCATCAAGTTTGTCGGAAAAAGCAAGCTCCGCTGCTTATTACTGTTTTTACTGCGTCAGTACTATATGGGCTGTAACACTTCTGTTCCTCCATTTCTTTGTCCTAAACAAGAATTTATTATTTCAGGACGTGATGAGGGAGTGGGGTTCAGGTGCTGAAATTTCAGAGAGAGAAGGAAACACTGTGCCTTGTCTTTGCAGCTCTTTATAATTACTTGCTTTCTGAGTCTTCCCTGGGGGAGTCTTCACTTCCATCTGCCAATTGTATATGGAAATTAATCACTCTGATTCACATCCTGGACTCTGGCACCTGCTAACTAGATGTCTGTAAGGGCTGCAAGTGGGGTATGCCCTACGTAGGGCTTCCTGAACTCATCCCAGAAAGGTAGTCAAGGATTTCGTCTAGTGCCAAAGTTTGCTCAAAAACCTCCCTCCCTCCTTTCTCCACCTCAGGTTGCTCATTGCCCCCTTTCTGGACTTCTCCAGCCCTCAGTTTTTGCTTTTCAGTTCAGCAGAGCCCCACAAAGAGTTACAGGGGCACAATGATGAAATCAGGAAAGGAGCAGGAATGGCAGGGAGAGAAGTACCTGTCCTCACTGAGCCTTTCCAAAGGGCTTTTAGGTTCCAGTGATGCCTCCAGGGCTGAAAATACAGGTTGCAAGTGCTTTGCAATTCCCAGGTGACAGTGTTAGTGTCAAGATTCAGGTGTGATTCTCTAATGCTGGGTAGTAATGAGTAAATACTTACCATTAAAATGAGGGTTGTGCCATCAGGTCTAGTCTGGGACCAGCACCCACATGCAGGTCTCTTGTGTGATTTTTGCAGGGAAAGGCCTAAAATGCTGGAGTTTTTTCTCATGGCTGGCTCACTGGAGCCAAGCATGACCTATCCAGAGCCTGATGAACACAGCTAAGTCTGAGCTGTAGGCTCCAAGACAAAGCCATTTTCAATAAGGACCTTTTTATAGCCCACACATGGGAAAAAAAACCCCTTTTGGTTACCCTCATCTCTGCTGGGTTTGAATTAGACTGTGAAAGGCCTGGCAGTCAGGAATGCTGAGCACATCGACCGGGGAAAGCCCCCCCATTCTGTTGTCCTGTTCCTTCAATAACCGCACAGTAGTGTTTGCTCCCATATCTAAGCTTTGGCAGGACTGTAGAGAACAAAGTAATTTAAAGAAATGTCTCCTGAACTTGTTTAACAATCTCAGATGAACCTGTCTGAGCTGTACACAATTTTACTGCATACCATGCAGCTCTCCCTGGTAGGCCATGTAAGGGCAGGAGGCACAGACAACATGGTGTTACTTTGACACTGGTTTTGGTTCCTCTCGAACTATTTTGGGGGTCTTTCCTGCTGTCTTAACAGCTCTTGTGGTTTCTGCCCATATCTGTGGAAAAATCAGCTGCTGATTCAGCTGTGGCTCTCTCACGAAGGGGAACCTGCATTTGGGTTTTGAGGAGGCCAGGCCGGCCTCCAGGAGCCTTTCCCTGTTCCCAGGGGAACCCCAGAGCCAGGGACGAAGACAAAGTACAAGTTTTGGTTTCAATTCACTTTTTTAAGCTACTGCCTTTTCAAAAACCAGTTTCCATAGTGACAGGGAACTGTGGCACCATTGTGAAGGTCCAAAAACCCCAGGCCGGGTGTTAGCCAGAAATTCAGCAGTGCAGCCAGCTCCAGAGCAGCCTGCCCGTAGCCCCTGCTGGGTTCACACTGGGGCTTTGCTTCAAATCCCTTTCCTGCCCACCAGCCACACTTTTAGCTGCCTGTGGCCTGTACTACCCGAGCACTACAGCTTTGCTTAATCACAGGTAAAATGAAATATTTACAAAAAAGGATACGCTGTCTGGCTTGTGCTTTGGTTGGGTTTAGCTGTATTCAAGCTTACTTCACTATAAAGGGAAAAGCCAGACTTAAAGACAGCTTTCAATCATTGTTTGCTGATGCAGACGGGTGTAAAAAAACAAAATGTGGTCATGATCATCCAGCGAGTCACCAGAGGAGCCCGGCTGAAAGCCCAGGACCCATTTAATTCCTATTTACTAGAACGTGCTGCCTCCCTCCTTCCTTTTCACTATTCGTCCTATGGGGTACTTCCACCCATGCATATGATCCAGACCTCCTAAAAGGGCCTAGGGAATGTCACACAATCATATTCTTCTTCTGGTCCTTGCCATAACACATAAGAAGCGTGCCAGAGTGGCTCAGGTGCAATGCCAGACGGCGAAGGTTTGCAAGTGACGGATGCTGCCACTTACTCAAAGTGCTCGTTTGCCCTCGTCCTTCATTATATGCTGGATTATGTTGCAGTCTGTAGTATGCAAAGAAGTACAACTACAGAACTCTTACAGGTCAAGTCTTGGCTAAAATTACAGGTACCCGTCAAGTGTTTATGTTACTTGTAGCTTTTAGGTAATATGCATTATGCATGTGTAAGAGGTAGAGAAAAGTGGGGTTGTGCTATTTGTACAAATCTCAGGAACTCTTTCAGTAGGTCTGGCACTTATGTTTTTCCTCAGGAATACCTGAGGCCACGCACATCAATGACGATCTCTGTGCCCTGTGGATCCATTCTGTGTGCGCCCTGCTTTTCAGCAGACCCAGCCAACTGGATGGGGACAATGATGCCTGCCCAAGGGGCACAGGGATGTAATGGCCCTAACAGGTACTGCTGTGCATGCAGCGATTTCAAAACAGAAAAGAGCTGCGGCATGGAGCCAGCCAAGGCTCTTCTGGCACAGAAGGCAGGGCACCAGCTCGACTCAAAACGTACACCAGCCACCTCCTCCAGCCCCAAACCCCAATCCCTTTCAGTTTTATGATAAACTAACATTTTTCTTAAATATTTTACAATCCCTTCCTACTCTTCCTATTTTTGCCCACATATCCGTGCAACGCTTTCAGAGCTGAGAGCACATGCAAGAAAACAGAGTGAGATTGGTAACAAATGTAGTTTTTGTCAGAGAAGAATGTTTTGCATGTTATTTTCTGTTAAACCACTGAAAGTGGTAGACCCAAATAAAAAATTTCCTTCTGGTGCAAGATTTTAACTCAAATGAAAAAGACCATGTTCCGTAGGAGAGAAAGCAGAAAGAGAGACGTATTTAGACCAGTTCTTATAACAATATTTCTAATGTAAGGGTAGATGTAGTGCACCAGACTAAGGGTTTGTCTATCCTAAGCCTGACAGCAGCTAACTGCTGCAGAGCCCCAGAAGAGGCCAAGAGGCTAGACATTTGCTTTGTATATTCCCAGCCTCCAGCAACCAGCAGCTCAGGGGTTTAATAAAACAGAGGTGAAACTGTGTATATATTGCCAGGACAAGCTGGATAAACTAAGAACTGTCCTGAATAAGAAGGTGTGTCTTGAAAATTAATCATTAGGATTCACCAAAACTCGAGAAGTGCACCACTGACTGTCTTATGATTGCGAGTGAAGGCACTGTCTTAGGGAGGTATTTCCTGCAAGGGACAAAATTTTCCCTTGCTTCCCTGAGACCTTCAAGTGACCCTACTGAATTGTTAAAATTCCATTAGAAAGTGGCTGCTGGGAACATGTGCAATAAATAGCTGCTAAGATCAATGGCAGCCTTGCTGATTTAAAATCAATGTATCACTTGCTGGCAGTGTTTTCCTCCGGGAAACATTACAGTGATTGGCTTTAAATAAACATAGTGGTAAAAAACTTTATCTGAACTCATTAGTGACTTAGACTGATTTTAGAGTAATTCAGAAAATGCCCATTGCCCACAGACAACACTTTGAGGTGATGAGTGACTTTGGATACTGCAATTTATGGTGGGCCACTGGAAAATATCACAGAACAGAGCAGAAATTCTAAAAATGGTCTCTGAAAAATAGGTACTTAAGGTACCTAGACCATCCATCGAAAGCCACGGGTCACTTTTGAAAACCTGAGATGAACAATATCAGGTTACTATGGCTCTAATGACCACCATGCACCTTTTCCAGGCTAATTCCTTGCTCCCCTCCCAGCTTCTGGCTGGCCCTCATCCCATGTGACACCATGCATTCATGATGGGTATAAGCCCACCAAAACCTAAAATGTCACCAAAAGTTGGTCTCATCCACCAGCCACCAGCCCTTAGCTTTGGGTTGGGCTGGGATCCTCTCCCTCTTCTTCCTTAAAGGTTCTTCCTCATCATGAGTACAATTTTTCTATCAGATGCTCAGCTAGATTGCTTTAATGAAATGCCCTACCTATATTCTGTCTTCTAATCTAACCATTTCATTGAGTCATGTTCTTTCCCTGCAAATCATCCAATGATGTTTCCTAGGACATGCCTTCACCTCTTTTGTGCATGTTGTAACACTCCAGCTATTACCACCTCCTGGTTGTAAAGAAGTACATCACTAAATCACTAGTGAATTGATCACTAGATAAATCAGAGGTCTTTTTGGTGGGTTTCTAACCTGGGAAACAGGGCACCTGAGTGAGGAACAGAAATTGTAACTGCATCAGAACTTATTTGAGGTAGGCTGTTCTGAATTTTTTAGTTTATTTAAGAGCTTCTATTGAACCCTTCTCAATTTCTTTGAACTTGTTACATGTTACATGCAATAGCTTCAAAGGATAGTACAGAGATATGAAACTCTTTGATGGGTAAACAAACAGAAGGAGTTGGAAGCCACTGTGCAGCTAGAAAGCTACAATCTAATTGCCATCACCGAAACGTGGTGTGGCCAATCACACAACTGGAGCTCTGCGGTGGATGCCTACAAACTGTTCAGAAGGGACAGGCAAGGACAGAGGGGCAGGGGGGTTGCCCTCCATGTAAAAAAATGGATTGACTGCACAGAACTGTTTTTGAAAAACAGCGATGAACAGGTTGAGAGCTTACAAGTAAAAATTAGGGGCCAAGCCAACAAAGGAAACCTCGTGGTTGGTGTTTACCGCAGGCCACCTGAGCAAGGGGAACCTGTTGACAAAGCGTTCTTCTTTGACTACAGGAACCATTGTGCTCGCATGCTCTGATCCTGCTGGGGCACTCCAGTCACCCTGGTATCTCCTGGAAATGCAGCACAACAAGCTGTAAGCAATCCAGGAGGCTCTTGGAGTGCATTGAGGATAATTTCTTAGTGCAGCTGACAGACAGCCCAACCAGAGGAGAAGCATTACTAGACCTGTTGCTTATTAACACAGATGGACTAATTAGAGATGACAAGATTTGTGGCAGCCTGGGCTGCAGTGATCATGCCCTTGTGGAATTCACAGTCCTGAGGGATATCGGCCAAATGAAGAGTAGAGTCAAGACCCTGAATTTTAGGAGAGCAAACTTTCATTTGTTTAAGGAATTAGTAGATGGGACCCCCTGGGAAAAAGCCCTCAGGGATAAAGGAGCTGAAAAGAGCTGGCAGGTCTTTAAGGACAGTTCTCTTAAAGCACAAGAGCTCCCAATTCCCGCATGTAAGAAATCAGGAAAGAAAGGCAGGAGACTAGCATGGCAGACTAAGGCCCTCTTGGTCAAACTAAAGTGTAAGAAGGCAATGCACAGGCAATGGAACCAGGGACATGTATCCTGGGAAGAATGCTGCCTGGAAGTATAGGGATGGAATCAGGAAAGCTAAAGCTCAAGTGACGTGAATTTGGCACGGGATGCGAAGAATACTAAGAAGAGCTTCTACAGCTACATTGGGCAGAAAAGGAAGATTAAAGAAAATGTACCACCAGCACCCAGTAAATAAGACAGGATAAGCAGTGACAACTGAGATGGAGAAGGATAAGGTACTCAAAATGGTTTTGGTCTCAGTTTTCAATGGCAATCTCTCTTCCCACATCTCTCAAGCCCCTGAACCTAAAGGCAGGGACTGGGCAAATGAACTCCCTCCCATCATAAGTGAAGATCAGGTTTGACACAGTCTGAGGAACGTGACCATACATAAGTCTGTGGTCAGGACAGGAGACTGCAACACCACTAGCCAAAAAAACCCCCACCGAAAGCGTGGCATGCACAGACCAAGACAAATTTGACTATGTTATGAAGTCATCGCTGCTGTATTCCCTTTGCTTGCTTCATCTGTTGCTTGGTGTTCCTAGAGCGGGAATGGATTTGTGCCGGGACCTGTTCTATCAGAGCTTGCCTTCAGATAAAATATAAAATATTTCTGCTCAATCCAAATTCCTAATTTATGCTCCAAGGTGCCCCTAACTAAAATTAAATGTAAAATATTTCTGTTATTTAGATAAAATGTAAAACATTTTTGTTCTATCCAAATTCCTGATTTGTACTCCAAGGTGTCCCTTCCTTACAAGGAATTAGTGATCGTTGATGTAGCACTTATTTTGATAGTGGAAAAATGGATGTCAGCCCGTGAATAATCTTGTGAGTCACATGAAATTAATCTAGTATTAAATAAACAACAACAGATTTTCACCTTATATTCAGGTTGTAAAACCTTTGCTGCACGAGCCATCTCTTTTTGACATACAAACACCGTATTTGCCATTCGGACTTCCGAATCTCTATTTTTAAAAGGTTTGTGGAAGGAACTGTCTGGAAATCACAAAAGGTCAACCCCCTCCCAAGCAAAACTAACGAGACTGAGTTTCCCAGTGCCTGTTTGAGATGGGAAGGTCAGGACATGCACGCAGTTTCCCTTTCGCTTCTCATAGGTTTCTTTGAGCTAATAACATAGCATGAAAACCCACCCCCACGTGTTAACCTATTTTGAACGTCTGCACCAATG
>VFFE01007048.1:578423-641783 GCA_008921705.1 Burhinus oedicnemus
CCCCCCCCCCGCGCCGCGCGCCTGCTGGTCACCCCGGCCCTGGGCGTGCGCCGGTGCCGCCCCCGGCAGCTGTTGCTCCAGCGGTGCGGGTCCCGGGGTGGCTCTCCGTCTCTTCCTCCTCTTGTCACTGATATTTTTAAGAGAATCTCTAGTACGTAGAAGGCACCTGCTCAGAGCGTCTCTGCTCCAGCTGCCCTGGGCTTGCACCGTGGCAGCTCCCGGGAGCATCCTTCTGCCCCCGCGGCCTCCCTGGCCTCGCAGGCACCTCCACCTGACCATCCGGAGATGGCCTTGCTGCCCAGGTGATGGCTTGGGCTGGCCACCGCGCCGGGTGGTCCTTGCCATAGACTGGGCGACCTCCTACCGAGACCTTGTTGCCCCTGACAAGCCAGTCTGGCGCTGTCACCATCTAACGACATGAGATGGGGATGGTGTCACCTGCCTGTCTCATGGGGGAGTCACGATGCTTAATTAACATAACCAGCAATAAGGTAGTGACTCGCCGCTGTCCTGTCAATAGGTGACGTGTGTAGCAGCACAGCTGGATTGATGGAGCAAAGCTGGTAACTGAAGTAGCTGTGGCTCACGGCAGGCTGGACCCGCAGTACTAGGTCCTGGCCCTGCAGGTGAAGGGGGGTGTTTCGATGCTGAAAGAAGACAAAATGCTTTTGGCCAGAAGAGCGGAGAAGCTGCACTGTTATACACGCTGCTTTGCATGTTCCTCTTTCTAGAAAGTGAGGGATTTGTCTGAATACACCAGCAGACTAATGCGTGCTATAAGAATAGCTAACTCTTGGTGGGGAAGTTGCCTGGTGCTTCGCTGCGGCACTGAACACCTATTGCTGATATCCTGGTTCCCTGCAGATCCATTGTCATCCTGTTTTGAAATACTGTGGTTAGTGGCCAGTCTGTTGCATTCTCCCTCGCAGGTAGAAATCCCGTCCCTTCCCCATTCTTAACTCACACAGGCAGGGTTCAAAACTTTTAAATAATTGCTTTGCCAGTTCTGCACAGCAGCTTGTATTGTCTGATACTTCAGATGAATTTTCCCCCAGTTATTAACATGTACCTGGTAAGTTCATCAGCAGCCTGGGGGTGATTTTTATCTTTCGAGACAGAGGGAAGTAGCTTGTAAATTATACCATTGTAGTGCCAAAGTCTTTTTTTCTTTTCTTTTTTTTTTTTTTTTAAATGCTTTTCAGAAATAACTAAAGAGGTTTGGTATCTTTGTGCTTCTGTCCCATAAGCTAAATTAATCCTTAAGTAATGCTTTTGGTTACAGTGAATTGTGTACATGTACCTCGGAAGTGAAATCTCATGCTGGGACAATACCGGAATGGCTCAAAAACTGGCAGAATTTGTTTCATGATCCACAGGAGGCAGTACTTAAGGCTAGTGAATCAGGGTGGTCTTGCAGAGCATATTTCAACTGAGCTTTAAGCGGAGGCAAATGACTAAAGCATGAGTATGTGTTGGGAAGGGTGTACGTAGTTCAGACCGGAAGGCTTTACCTACACCAGAAATTATGCTTTAGGAAGGTAACTTGGGAGGGAAAATGGAAAAAAAAACCAAACCCAACCCAACTACTTTCTTCACTTGCCCTTTTGACGTGTAACAAAATATGTTTCTGCTCTGGCTTCATCCCTGACTCTTTGCTTCCCCAAAGGCAACTAATGCAGGTGTGAAGCTGCAGAGAGCTGGAGGGACGATGAGGCCGGGAGCTGCGACCAGAGCTGCAGCTGTTTACCATTGCTGTGGAGGTGGGAGGGTGTCTCATCCTCCAAAGAGCTCATAAAAAACAAGCTGCAAGCCTTCAGTCTGTTAAGGAGCAGTTCTTTGCACATCCCCTTCAGTGGTTTTTCACGCTGCTGTTCCTCCGAAGGAGTGCGTCGGCCGTGCTGTGGTCCATGAAGGGCAGGCTGAAACGGTGTCGTGCAGCAGCATGCTCTGCCCAGGAGCATGGTGTGGCCCCTGCACAGCTGCCAGCTGGAGCCACGCAGGGGGTGAGAAGCAGGGTGGGCCACTTGCTGAAGGGAACAGCAATGGGCAATCACTCTGGCCACGGCTAGGTGCTACCCTTTGGGCCCAGGCCTTATCTCTGTACCCCACTGCCTTTTGCTGCATAGATAGACCAGGTGTTCGGAGCCAGCATGGCTATCGCTGCTATGACACATGGTGGGGATGCTCTCTGTGGGGGCAGCACCCGAGGCAGAATCAAATTGGCCAGAAGAATTGATTTGTCTACAGTGTATGTCCTCTCCCAGTACACTGCAGCATCAGCCTCAATAGGGAGGATGCTAGAAGAGCACAGACGAGAATGACGTGATTTTGCTTCCCGTTTTCAAAGCGATGGCCTTTGTACATAACTGCAGCAGATGGTCCTGACTACTTACACACAACCTGGTCTCCTGCGTCTCCCTCTCTTTCCTTCTTTAGGACACTCTTGTAACAAGAGTCAGAAACTCTGAGCTCCGGGTCTGCTGTACAACTGATAGCTGGAAGAAGCCATGCACGGAGGCGCAGACCATGGAGAAGGAGCTAGGGAGAGATTGCGGCCAGGACTGCTTGTTTGCGCTGGCTGCCAGGTGTGCATCGTGGCCCGTGCGGGGTCTGGCATGTCCGCCCCTCGCACGAGGAGAGACTGTGGCATTGTGCAGAACTAGCCAAGCTGTTGTCTCTGGTGCTGCAGAATTCAGATGTGCTGAGGGGGGGAGCATGCCCACAAATAAACGAGTCTGGGGCCAAAATACCTTTTAACGTATTGTGCCAGGTCCTCAGCTGGAGTAAAGCTCCGGGGTCGCGCTGATGCCAGAGTCTAGACTTGCATGGCGCTGGGCTGTGGCAGAGAAGATGCATTTGTCTGCCAGTCCTGCTCCAGCTGGTGAGCGATGCTCACTCTGGTTGGAAGTCACCTTGGAGGGAAGCTTTCACAGCTTACTCTGCTAGGCAAGCAGGAGCATCCTGCTTAAAAATTATTATTCTTGATACTGCTCTGATTAAGAGCTGTGTTTTCTGCATAAAGCTATGTGGGCTCAGAGCCTGCAGTTGGAGAGCAGTATTAATAACGGTGCATTTACTTCATGGATACATGAGGTTTAATTCCCTTCTTGTTCAGTCATCACTGGTCCCATCTTAATAAAAGTCCCTTCCGAGACTGCCTCCTTAGTGATTTTTGTCCTTTGTTTTTTTTTTTTTTTTTTTCTTTTCACTATTGGTTGAGCAGTTTTTAGTGTGAGCTTGTGAGAGATAGCCCTTGCCCTAAGGACCTCTCTGCCCAGCACGCACCATGATTGCAGGGGCTGCAAGTGTGCAGGAGATGAGCCCGGAGACACGCAGTCATTCTGGTATTTACATAATGCTCCTTGCTCAAAGGGACCTTATTTTCCCCCTAATGTTAGGGCTAAACTTAGTATAAGGCTTCACACAACCTTGAGGAAAACAGGGCATGGGAAATATAAAGATACTAATTGGCTGAGAATAGGTGTCTTTTGAGGGGCAATTACGGATGATACTGGTGTGTATTTTTGAGCAAGATGAACTCTGGGCTCTCATCCCTACAACACCCCCTCCGTACCTGACTTCTACTTGGCCTAGCACAGTCCTATGTTTGGGAAGGAGGTGAAACTCCCTGTTTGGGACAGATTTTTGCCCAGAAGCCATATATTAATGATCTCTGTCCCTTTCTTTTTGTCCTCTGATGTATTTGTATCTTTAAATGGAGACAGCTGAGTTGGGGAAGAATATGTTGTTTTGGCTGCATCACATAAGCTGTCCCCCCTAGGTGGGAAGCAGCCAGCAACGCTCCTGGGAACAGCCTTTGTTGACCCTCTGGGAAGATGCAGGATGTTGCTGGGGGGGACTATGAAGGTAACTTATAAAAACTGGGCAAAAAACTTGAAAGGTGTGATCTGGAAAGGTAATAACGAGTAGCAAATATTTGAATAGGGCTGGAGAATTGGGTGGGTATCACTTGAATTTCTGAGAAGGGGCCAAACCACACTGATCCAGATGAATACAGAAACCTGATGTAAATCACGTTGCTTAGAGACTCTGTGCTATGGGCAACTGTAGCAGTAGTAGGTCTAAGCATAGTTTTAAAGGTTTATTATTAGAAAGTGTGCTCCGTAATCCTCAAACTGCTGTTAAAAACAAGAAAGCGCGATCATACTTTGAACTGTTTCAGCCTTTGCTTCTTAAATAGATCCTCTAATATTATCCTGTATTATTTCTGCATTAATGAATAAAGTGTTAGCAACCCTCTAAGTCAGAAGTAACTCTTATGGTAGAGAGGTTAATTTTCCTTGTTCTCTTTGTTCGTATGCAACATTGTTGCCTTCATAGTAATTTTCCCCGTTACTTAAATACATCATAAATTGGGATTTTATTACACAGGAGGCTTGTAAACATGCACATTTATATACCACATAGACAATTATGGAAATATGGCATTTGTATAAAAACCAAACCAATTTAAATTAATTATAGAAAAGAATTCTAAACATCTGAACTCAATGAAGTAAGGGAGGGAATCATCACCTTAGGTAAGCTTAGCAGATCTTAGTAACATTTATCAGTCACGCCTTTTGGGAGAAGCCTAAAAGCTTTGGTCCTCCTGAGCAAAAAGCTGTGCTGATTTATGCCAGCTAGAGCCCAGGCGTAGCGTTACATGCCACAATTTATTTTTTCGCACTGAACTTGCGCATTCTTCCTATGACATTGACATTCTTTGCTGTAGCTGTTGCTGTGAGAGGGTGGGCTTAGATATGGGTAACTGAAGTTGGAGGCTAGAAAGTGCGGGCTTCTTTCATGCTCTTCCCAGTCCCAGTGTGGCTGCATTAAGCAGTTAGTGCCCATCACTGCTGCAGGCAGTGCTGTAGATTAAAGGCTTCATTAACTCAAATATATCACTCAAGTCACACGTGTCTGTTGTTCAAAGCGTGCTTTGTGCATTAAGATTATGCGTCCAGTTCAGAAGCCTGTACTTACACATAATTCCTCTGAACGGACAGAGATTCGTTTCTTCCGTTCTCTTTTCCTGTTCAAGTATCTATATCCAAAATACACTAAGTGCGATAGAAGAGCCGAAGTTATCTTTCTCTGTGGGCAACTGCATAATACTAAGCAAATAATAACGCCAGTGAAATTAGACTCTTAGAAGAAGATGGCATCCGGAACCCGTCTTCTGCTAGCATGTGGAAAGTCTTGGACAGCGAACAGGTTGTTAGTTATATAACCCCTTCCCTCCCGGAGGCCCAAGTGGCTATTGTATTAGCACGTAATTTTCTCACTGGCCTGCGTGTCACACAATGGCCAATAGATTTGTCATTACAATAGAGATGTAGGTTTTGCTTACTGCAGCATGCCCAAAATGAAGGTGACAGTTATTGTTTCTTCTAGCCAGCTTGTGCCCTTCCTATATCCATTTCTTATACTGCCATAATCTAAATAGCATTTAAGCTAATGGCAGGTTTCTGTGTGACAAGTGTGTCAGTCTGGAGCATCCCTCCACGTAAAGCTGAACAAGTATCCAGGTGACACAGAGCAGAAAACTGTGCCTAGGAGAGGATTACACACCACCAGCGCTGAAAGGCGGTAGGTGGGCTGGGCAGGAGCTTTCCTGGAAGATTTCAAGCGTGCTGGGGTGGTAAGGATTTCAGATACCTGCAAAGAGCCCGGGGGCTCACGTCGCAGATTCTGACCAAGAATTGCACAGGGCACAATTCCTCTCTGGGTAAGTGCAACTTGTGTCTTTTCTTGTGTTAATTTAATGTTGCAGGCTGACTGTTCTATTGCAAAACTGACTGTTAATGAGGATGGTGGTTGTTTTGATTCACCTTGCTGTGAGCTTATGGAAATGCCCTGTAGAAACACCTAAAAAGTGTAAGGCTACATTTTCTCCCCAAAACTCATTTGTATAGATTACTCTAAAACATATACTTTCCAAGACTGAGGGGAGATGACGCAGGCCATGTTACTGAATTGGCCTTGGGACTTCTGTCAAGTTTGAATGGTGAGGTTCCATTTTTTGCCACTCACCAGAAACCACCTTTGGAGACAGATATGGCGTCAGCTGGCATCAGGCATTAAATTTCTGATTATATATCAAAATGAGTGCATTTCTCCTAGTGGCAAGTGGCCTCTGATTGAATTATTGCTTGAGATTGAGGGTAAGTTTGAAGTTAAGTGAGCCCCACATTATTCAGCACATACTATACACATGAGGCAGATCCTTGGCCTTACTTGAGTCCTTTTGTCTCCCATGGCTTCAGTAGAACTGGGCTTGCACTGGCTGAGAGCCTGTGACCATAGCTTGGCTACTGTATCCCTATTTGCTTGTGTCTTTTTGTTTTGTTATGGCATAAATCAGAGCCAGCCAGGGTGCTTGGATAGCAGTGCTGACTTGTGCTCCATTGCAAGAGAAACTAAACAAGTTGTGTGGCTTTTCCCTGCAACCGTGATATAAAAGGAGCATGATGACAACTTTATCACTTAATTGATGTTTGTGAAGTTTCCACTTGGCTAATGTCCCATGCATCTGTGGACTTGCACCCTCAATGTAAAAAGCATAACCCTGGTAATCAGCTGCATGCTCATTTTTGATCATGGTCTGCGTTTGTATATGCAGCCCGATTACAGCAGGGATTTTGCAAGTGAAACCCTTGATATATTAGTGTAAATCCTGGAAGTGCGTGAGTTAGTGTTTGCACTGGTTAATGTTTGCACCTGCCCACCCCACATCTGTTGAGATTGGCTGGTAAAGTCCAGTTTATCTTCATGTAATTTGTATCTGATACTGACTTGCCCAGGTCACAACATCTTGGCACAAGAATAGATATTGGAAATAAAATCTGTGACTCCACTGTCATACCTTGACCTTACCTCCTCCTGTCTCTTAAAGCATATTGGTCCCATGATAACATGAGGAGGGCTGCTGCTTTTTTATTAGGTACCAGAGTGGCACCTCTCTAAATACACATCGTTATTGGGGTACATTGCTATTTTCCCTTCTAATTTTCTTTGACATCAGTATTTCACAAGCTTTTGGCTTGCAGGACGTGATATGCAGGTAGAACATTTCATTCAGCTTTCCATTAGGCACAAGACAAACTGAGCTGTCCCTCCTAGATTTCCCAGCACATCCCTGCTTGCTTTTGCCAGATTTTGGTGACATTATTGCAGCCTCTTACGAGGATTCGTACTGCAAAAGTCTCTTGCATAGAGCTGCCAGCTTTCCCAGCCACTGGAAGCTGCCTTCAGCTCCTCTCTCTGTTCTGACTTCCTGTTGCTTTTGCAAAAACCTCACCTGCCAGGTGTATATGAATCTGGTGTGTGGCCAGAAAGGTGAGCCGCAAAAGTGCCTTTTGGGTGCTGGAGGCGGTTTCACCCTTGGCACGTCTTTGGGAATGACTGGTAGGGCTAGTACAGCCTGGCATGTGCCACCTGCCTTCTCTGCTCTTTAGCTGTTATCGTTAAGGGGCTGTGACAGCACCAATGCCTGCAATGCGCTTCATTTAGACCTGCACAGGCCTGTAGATTGTAGGTAAAATGAGGTCTTCTCTGCTGAAGAAATTGCTTTTGGATGGAAGGCTTCCGTTTTGTCCCAAATACCAATCCCTACCAGCAAAGCAGCATGTGGCAGGGTAGAGCTTTGCCAAGTGCCCATTTCCCCCGAGTGTCCAATCTTCCATGCATCCCCTCAGCTGTGGTTGAGTGACGGGGTAGCTGGGGCCCTCCAACAAGTACGTAAATGTTGCAGTGGGTTGTGGCATGCAAATAAGGCTGGAAATGGGAGATTGAAGGCAAAAGGTGGGTTTCAGATCTGGGGACAAATTACTCTGTGTGCAGACCCCTCACTGCTATTACATAGAAGCTCAGCCTGCCCTTGGTGCTTGCAAGGAAAGAACTGACAGTTCTCCCTGGGGCATTTTATTTTGGGTCTTGCACTCATCTCAGAGAGACTGGAGAGAGGCCCCAGTCTTGCCACGCAGCTTGTGGGGCAGATGTCAGTGTGTGGCATTTGTCTGCAGCAACAAACCTTGCAAGAGGTTGCTGCTTTCTGCTGTGGCCCTGTGCCCCACAGCCAGTACACTGGGTTTACCCAGCCCCTCCAAGGTAATGCTTAGAGCAACATAAAACCTAACAGTACTTTTTCCTGGGTAAGAGAAATCTGCATTCTCTTTCACAGAAGAGTGTGATATAAATAATGACAAGTCTCCTGAGAATGTGTGCTTGTAGCCTGGAAACGATCCCCAGGATGAGTTGCGGAGACTTTTCCATAAGCAGTAGAAATTTTTTATCTGCATTTTAGTGTGACAAGCCAAATAACTGCCCCTTCCCATGCTGAGAGGAATTGCCTGGGACAGCCACCAACTGCGCATCCCAGGGTGCTAGCTGGCTCCTGAAGCTCCCTGTGGCTTCACAGCATCCCCCTGAGGTGCTGGGCAGTACCAGGCGACGCAGTGCCACCTGGCCTCACTCACCGAGGACGGGCGCGTGCCCTTGCAGTGGCAGCACTGCAGCTCTGATGAGCAAAGTGAAAAGTCAGATCCATTGTGCAAGGGGTTCTTTTGTGAGCGTTACAGCAAAGGAAATGTTCAGAGAGGTTTGCTTTCTGCTACACAAAAAGGAAGATCTGGAATCCCAGGAGGGAAAAGCAATCTTTGCTCTGAGATAAGATGCTGGCAGGCAAATGCTATTTTTTTTGCTTTCATTTCTGAGAGCCAGCGGACTACCCTAAAAGCATTCGTCTGTGACAGCTCCTTCAGCCCTGCAGAGACATTTGAATTCTCGACTGGTTTAACATTGTTGGTCATTGGCAATGGTACATTGCCGACTGTACTCAGAAGGCAATCTCCAAAACTGCTGACAGCTATAGGATTGCTACAGATGTGGAGTCAATTATTACCACTGCAGGTTAATAAAAGGTTTTTAAAATAGTCCTGCTTATGGTCCTGTGCCAGTCCGGTAGACAGGACAATTGATGCTTGATAATGGGAAAAAGCAAACCCAACCCAAACCAAACAAACCCTAGCAAAACAACATACATCCAAGCAGAGTCTTCAGTTCAGTGTGAAAAACGTTTGTCTGTAATTTGATTTTTAAGAGTTAACATCTGCTAAAGAAAGTCTTTGCCATCTTGAAGGCTTCCCTGAGGTCCTAGGAAGCCAAGGGCAGATACCCAATTTCTAAAGTATGGGCTGCCGTTGCAGTACCTCACTGGTATCTGGGTTCCCTGCTGGTAACAGCAGGTCCTGCATAGCAGAGGCAGGTCGTGGACATGCTGTTGCACAGCTTGTTGACCACAGTTAGCCAAGCTAACCCAGTTTCTTCTGTTCAGTACAGGAGATACTGTTATGGATGCTATAAGTTCCTTAATTGCTGGAGGGAGCACCGTGGTCCAGTGTCTCAAGATAGCTTTGGGCAATGTTGTCGTTAAAAAAGTAAGGAGCAGGAGTGGGCTTCTGATGCAACACGTGGCACAGGCAGTGCCCTGATGTGGTGGGGATTATTTCCTTGGCTCCAGAACTACCCGCCTCTACTTTAGGCTGTTATGGGACCATTCCATCACATTTCCAAGACCTCCTACAGGAATCTGTTGAAGGCGAGACTCCAATTTCCTATTTGTGGCTTTCCCCCACACTATTTTACATCCCAGGTGTTTGCAGATGCATTTTTTAACTTGTGGGTATAGCAGCAGAGAGCTGCAATGTCCAAGAGCTCCCAGGTCACATTGGCTGCTGAGCCACACTGGCCTCCTCAGCAGCTCTGTGAGCACGGTCAGTGTGACTCTCAGCACCCAGTGTTTTTGAATTTCTTCATTAAACAACAAGACAAGACAGGACTGCTGTTGATGGTTGGACTCGATGATCTTAAAGGTCCCTTCCAACATTGGTGATTCTCTAATTCTATGTATTCATATTGCAGCTTTGCTAACATGGGCTTTGCTACTTCTATGTGAGCGGCAGTTTGGGTCCTCCTGCCTTAACTTGAGAAGGGGCAGAGACGAAGGCTGCCTGGCACCTTTGCCTCTTACTGCTTGTCTCCCTCCCTGACCACTGCACAAGAATTAATGATTGCAGCTATTTTGCCGTCCTCTGGAGAAGGCCACAAAGCTTGTCTAATGCCTACCTCTTTTACCTTCTCGGGCCATTTATTTAAATATCCTTCATACATTGTGTGTTCAGTGCAGTTTTCTCCTAAAACCTATCCTAGAAAATCCCCTCCAGGAATTTACTCCCATACAACAGATGATAGGGGGTTTTGGTGGTAGATCACAGCGTGGCTCATGTAAAGCACTGGGTAGCACAGACTTCCCTTGAGCAGTGTCTATGGCTCGGGACAGACAGCAGTCTGTAGTGGAGAAATCGCACTCGGAGAGCAAACATCAGGAAAGAGACCTTTGCAACAGCCGCGTCTGCAGTCTCGCATTGCTGGCACTCCCACGACACGATGAGCCTTGCTCACGTGCTCCCCAGCTGGCTCGGTACAAAACGTCCTGTTCTCGACGCTTGCCTGCTGCCGTTCAGCTGGGTGGCCGTGCCTGCCTCCCCTGTGCCCAGGCGCGCTGCAGGGACTTAAGCTGTGGTTTTCCCTGGGAGAGGCTGGTGCAGGCAAATGTTGCCCTGCTGCCAGGCAGCTGCAGTGAAACTGCCGCTCCAAATTTCCTCCCTTCCTTCTGCATCTGGGGGGAAGATGCTCATCTGGAAGATTTTAACCTCGGTGCTGATAGGTTTTCATCCCCCCCCGTGGTTAATCCAGAGATTAGGTTGAATATGACTGCAAGTCGGGCAGGATTTTGGCTTGGAAATTAAACTTTTTGTTGCAGTTCTCATTTCTGCATGCAGCTGTGTGTGAAGTAGCCCAGCCCTGCACAGGAGCCCTTATTAGATGCCAGTTTGATTAATCCTCACCCACTGCCAGCTCCCCCTTGCCTCCACCGAAGGGTGATTTTTCTGATGCCAAGAACTTGTGCAGCAATATATCTGAGTTTACCACCCAAGGACTGTGAGGGCCCATGCCAAATTTTTAATTGTATTTTTCTGGCAAAGAGCCATAGCTTGGTCTTAAGAAAAAGAAGTATTTCTAGCTCTCAACTCTCTGTCAGTCCATTGTGGAGCAAAGCTGTGAAGTGCAGCTGGAGCTTACTTTGCTTAATTGGAGAGAGGAAGAGAGTACCCAGGCTGCTGGGGTAGAGGGAGGGATGAGAGAAGCCAACAAACCAGTCCTCTTTTGCAGGAGTTGAAGAGACCTTGTGGGTGGAATAGCTGCCTTGGACCCAGTGCTTATGCCACATGTGGCTGAGCTGGGAGGATGGTCCTTCTGCAGTGTTCAGGCCGAGCACTGTTACTTCTGGCTTACACTGAATGATGGAGGCTCTCCTGTCAGACAAAACCACGATTTTTTTGACCTCTTGCAAATAGGTCTGGCTGGACAGCCAAGCATGAGCCGAGTTCCACTGCATTACCCTTGCTGGAGAATTGGAGGCCCCGAATTGTTCTGGGGAGTGCCAGCAGCAGCAATAAAGCACCACAAGGCCTGGCAAAACTCATTGCACAGTATAAGCGTGATGGAGACAGAGGATTATCAGCACACACATTCTCCCAAAGGCAAATCATGTACCATCTTCTGGGTGATTTATTAGCTACTTTACAAGCCTATTTTGGATGGTCCCTCTACAGTCTTGTCTCCACTTGAGGGGAGGAGGGTTTATCTATCACCCTGAATTTCCTGCAGCATGTGGAGCCTGTTCAGGAGCCATCTGCCTTGGATGACTGGCCCGTGGCACCTCCAACACAAACATAAACCCTCTTATTAATTGCACAAATATGTTGCACCAACACAGTATTTCAGGCAGGTTGATTGGCTGGTTCAGTAAGCCTTCCCCACCCTCCATAAACAAGAACTTTTTCTCAGAATTTTATTTGGGAGCAACTTGGGGCATGTATGAGCCAGTGCCTTCCTTGACAAAAGGCGATCCGTTCTCCACCAGGAGCATGTTTGCTCCTGCAGGAGAGCAGCGTTGGAGGTGAAGCGCTTTGCATTCACCTATGCTCACCAGAGTGTACCAGTTAGGGCTGTCCCAGCCAACCCTGGTATTTCAGCAACCCTGTGGAGTGAAAAGCGCCGACTGGCTGGCCCCATTACATCTCACCTGCCTCCTTGTCTCTCACCTCTGCAAGCCGCCCAGGAGGGACGCAGAGCTGGGTGGCCGGAGTGTCTGCTGGGGCCTTTGCTCTGTGCCCAGGCGAGGGCCCATGCCAGGGCTAGTCGTTGCGATGGCACGTGCATCCACCCAGGACAGGAAAGGTGTAAATGGCGAATATGAGTACCAAACAGCTGAATCCTCCCTATTACACACACATCTGCCCCCCCTGCCTAAAAATTCCCTCTTTTATATCAGTTTCAGTGTGTATACATTCAGAAGGCTTGATGTTGCACCATCTGAGCAAAGGTGGGAATGTGCAAGCAAGCCCAGGAGGATGGTGGCTTTGCAGCCAGCTCATGAATGTTCGTGGCCAGGAATTGCCCAGCACCACTGCGTTCTTCCTTGGTTCAGCAGAAGTTGATGGGTTGTTGAATTCAGGAGAAAATTGGCTGCCTCTGGCTAGGATCTATGCACGTACGGGCTTCTCCTTATGGTCTACTCATTTTGGTTAAGCACACAGATGAGCTTTCTGTAGGCTCAGCCTGATGGAGAATTGTGTTGGTTCCCCATTGCTCGGTAGATGAGAGCCTGTTGCACATACATAGACTTTGGCCTAACTGTGGTCCATCCCCAGGCTGAGGCAGCTCTCCCTCTGTGACTCAGACTGCACACAGGATCGTTGGTGCCTTGCAAAGAGCCACATATGCTGGGGAATGAGAAACATGAGCCATGGGCTTGCAGTGGCAGCATAATACATGGCAACAAAGCCACATAAATATTTATTGGCGCACAACTGGGGGTAAAAGCTATTGTCACAGTAGGGCAGAACCAAGGCAGGATCCACAATGCAGGATGCCAAAAGCCAGGAGAAACAGCTCAGCCATGGATACACAAAATGGTGCTTGGCCAGCCAAGGCCGCCAGGAGGGATGGGTGGAGGACGACGACCCAGCTTTTTTTGGCCAGTGCACGCAGGCATGCTCAAGTGTTGCTCAGTGGAATAGCTGGGGTATTATTTTTAAAACGCTGTTCCTGGAAAGCAGCATTTTACAGCCCAATGGGTGTGAGCCATATCCCCACAGCAGGTTAGCACACAGCTGGTGTCTGGAAGAGGCTGTATACTCATTTTCTGTGCAGGCTGATTCAGGGGACTTGCAGGGAGAAGAGCATTATTTGATACTCCACATTGTTTCCTGGGACCAGTGCGAGACTTAGGAATAGTGAACTTTGTCCAACTTTAGCATTTCAAAGCAACAAGCTTCTGACATTTCTTCTATACCTCAGGAGCAAGACGTCCCCCTTCCCTGTGGCAGCTGGATTTTCTTCATCCCACTCGTGATGGTGATGCAGACAACTGACTCCAAAATGTTAAAGAAAATCAGGGCACTGTCTTAAAAATGTAGCCGTTCCTTTGTGGATGCAGCTTATTCTGGGGTAGAGGAGCTAGCTGTAAATTTTTTGGCTCAGTTCTGTGCCTGCAGCAGTCAGAACAGGCCATCTGTGCTGCTGAAGAGCAGCATAGATGTTCCCCAGGTCATACCCCGTAGTGAATAGTGGTTTATACAGACATGAATCATGAGCATTTCCTAGTGCTGCATAGCGGGGAGGCACAAGAAGAGATCATCCAGCAGGGACCTCTGGGCTCCTGGGGGAGTAATCAATAACTAATTTGTGGATATAGCTTAGAAACTGTTGTATGAAGCTTTTCGTCATCTTTGTGTGCTACATCTTGTATTTTGCACATTGGGAACTTTTTGTCAGTCCTTATTACCCAGAGATACTTCTTTAGGTCTGCCACTTCTCCTGTAACTGTGTTTCTTCATCAGCTAGCCTAACCTCTCAAGATGTCTTACACCAATACCAAATCACAGCATGGTTGGAATACTTGTGTGATAGTGTCATCTGTTCACTGTTGAACAACAGCAACAAGGAAATGAGCAATATTTCAAACTGGAGCAGAATGAGAACAGACAAAACAAGAAGGGATACTGTAAACCTATGAATCCCTGGCAGGCAGGTGGATATCCAAGCCCTGAGCCTCCAAAGTGCTGCGTGTGCCAATACCATGTTCTGTTTGAAGATCACAGAATGGTTGAGGTTGGAAGGGACCTCTGGAGATCATCTGGTCCAAAATGTCTTGGTGAGAGCCAGGACACAACTTCCTCCTAGTCTGCCTAAGTCTTGGAGGGTTTCACTGAATTTGGTTGGATACGGATAATTTAACAAATGATACTTTCACTGTAATTCCACAAATACTGAGATAGTGGCTTTACAGCAATTTAAACTAATTTTTAAAGATTCTAAGTAACTTAGTAGTCATAGCAGTTGAGAAAATGCCCTAAATTGTGCTCAGCTTAGAAATTCAAAACTTGAAAATACTGCCTTATTGTATACAAGATGTTTTCTGTATTGCATTTCAGCACAGAGTAAATTTGCAGTGGAAGAAGAAAAGAAGTGGGAAGAAATATGCAATAGAATTTGTAACAAAATGGCAAAACCCAGCTTAAAGCCATGACAGTCACATACATTAGCAAAAAAGATCTTGTCATCTGCATCAAGTGCTTCGTTTTCCAACACCATGGCACCGCCCCATCTCACATTCCATCTCTGAGACACAGGTGCAAAGGAGATGGGTGGTTTGATGCAATTTATCCATGCAGCCAAGAAATAATGTTCCCTTCCCTGTGGTACAGGCAAGTCCAGTCATGGATTATATACTCGGCTTTCCTCAAGCCACAGCCTGCACTCATGTTGGTACACTGTTTCCCAATACCAGCCTTGACTTGTCCTCCAGGTGGCAAGTTGCCCCATCACCTCTTCCCAGTCCTCAGCCACATGTCCAAACAGAGGGCAGTCCACCAGCCTCACCCGCTGGTTGCCTCAGTTTTTCTTGGGAAACACGTATTTCCAGTGCCACACCATCGCAGCAGGATATGCTGCCCAGCCCTCAGATACAGGTACCTCTGTCTTAGCAAGTGATGTGCCTCATGGGGCACTCATTTTGGTCAGAGCCGTAACAGGGGCTCCACTGAGCTGCAGCATTCAGTAATGGGCAAGGGCATGTTTGGAAAGAACTCATTTGAAGTATACTTGTAGAAAAAGTGTAAAGGAATAAAGCGTTAATGATGAGAAGCCTGTAGCCTTTCCAGATATACGAGGTTATTCTTATACAAGGACTCCATAACACTAAATTCCAGGGTTATGGGTGAGTAACTGAGACTGGAATCTGACCCCTTATGCCTGAAAAATTCCTTAATTATTATTAGGATGGAAATAATACTAACCATTATTTTAAAATAATGCTGGTTGGGCTTGGAAAATTCACATTCAAAAAGTGAGAAACGGTTATTTTAAGTTTACCAAGCAAACATAGTCTTTCTGCTCAAGTGCCTATCTTATATTCAGTAAGGCAAGGTTCCTGGGGAAAATGACAAGTGTAATTAAAACCTGTCTCATCATGCATGCACACAGGGGAGGGCAAGCTGTGACTGTAATGGTGACTGCTCCTAGCAGGTGTTTTTCTTTTAATATGAGGTATTAAATAAATCTTCCTGTGTTTATTAACCCAAATACTCTCCTGTATGCTTCTAACAGTGCCTCTGTGATGTGTTGCAAACAAGGCTAAACTCGAACTATAACTTTCAGCATAAACTTTTGTTTTCAGAGGTACTGAACGACCTACTGTAGCTGAGACTGTTACAGGGAACTGGAGCACTCTTGATGCTGCAAATTCTTTTGCGCTTTGTAGCTCTGGAGGTTGTTAGTTTTCCGTGCTGAAGATCTTGGGCTTGTTACGGCATGGTGGGGATCCTCCACAACTGGTGGGGAAGAAGATGAAACCCTGCCAGAAGCGCTGTCATGTGTTGCCTGCAACTGTGAGAGGATGAATGTGATCAACTACGTTTTTAATAAAAAAGAGTCAGAAAGGGAGGAGGCAGAGCTGGAGCTGGGCAGTGCCTTTGGATAGTCTGAGCCTGATGTGTCACTTCAGAAGGGCAAGGTGCTGGGTCTGAAGGAGGGGGAAATTTGGCTCCACTCTTCCCCCTATGATACTTGATAGTTTCCAGGCACCCCTAGTGCTGTGAGACTACGTGGGCTTTTATGACTTTTATTTCAAGTTCATTTGTTATTTGCTGCCAGAATTCTCCCAAGGAATATAGACAAGAAGTGGTAAATGGTGATTAATTTAGACAACCTAAGTAGAGGACTCACGACAGGCTCCCCATGTAATACAAGAAAGTTAACGGTTTGGTGATGTCCTTTTGTGAGTGAATTGTGTAGCCTGGTTGTTTAATGGAGTGTTTAAAAATTGTGTTGGCAATAGCCTATGAATAATGTATACAGGAATAATGAAACACCTTACTACTGAGAAACTGCTGATATGCTGGGGAAATTTCCATCAGATGTGAGAGCAATTTTGAAGCACTGTCTTCTTGGGATGCCCTTTATTTACAGTCTTGCTGCTTCAGAGATTGCATTCCCTTTTTAGATACTGCATGTGAAGATGCCCTCCACTGCCTCTGCCTCTCTCTTCCAGCTTCACCTGACTCCCTTTGCTTGTGTCTGTAAAAACTCCTGAATTGTGATGAGTTTAGGCTTTATTAACTGTGCACTGTAAGCATGGAGATATTTGCTGTGCAGTCTTCAGCCATTCTAGGTATCTGCACCAAGGCACATTGCATCAAGGAAAGACAGACACTGGTTTTTTGTCATGGCAGTGATGCAGGAAGCAGAAACATGGCCAAGTGATTTGGAAAAGATGACCAATGTTTCTTTTGCAGGTTTTTGGAGCATGGATTCCTTGCGTGAGATAAGCAACCCCAGAGTGTCACACATGGATGTTCAGATTTTGCTGGACTTTGCAGTGTGAACCCAGCTCTGATGCCTCTAGATTTTCCCCTGTATCCTCCTCTAGTGCATAAGGCCTCTGTGTGCTTTGGCCATGAGTAGTGGGAAGTTGCGGTACTAAGTAACTAAATCTTGCTTGACCAAAGAAATGAGAAGATTGAGAGTGAACCCCTGCTTGCAGGGGAGCTCTGGAAGTTGCACTGCTTTAGCTGCAGGAGGAAACAGGCCTCCTAAAAGACCCCAGGACATAGCTCAGGCAGGCACGTGAGGCAGTCACAGTCTTTTCCTTTGCTGCTTGTTTTGAGCCTTAGCTTGCACTCCAGGAGAAAATAAAATCAAAGCTTGGTTTCTCATGCAGGGTTTTCCCCACCTGCACTGAAATGCAGAAGTATCATAGGAGGGCAGGTGAACACAATATGTATCTTATCACTGTCCAGAGTGGTCTCAGCTAAGTGTATATTAAGAGCAGACCCAGCTTGTGGAGTCTGTAGCTCTGTGCCCTGCCTCTGTTGTGGCTTTGTTATGAGTAGCCAAGTGCCCATGCTGCATTTTTGTGTCTGGATTTACACAGTAAAGCCCTGAGTCAAAATGTTTCCTGCATTATGGGCAGTATATTATTAGTGTAATGCTAGAACAAAGCAAGACATGATTGATGTTGATATTATTCAACTGAGGAAGTGACATCCTCACCTGGGAGGTTGATGTGATGGGTTTTGAAGTCATGTAGTGATGCCAACAGCAAGCTCCAGGCATGAGGCTACCGGCCAGGAGAGAGAATGGGTTAGAAGAGAGGTTGTATCCTCAGGGTGATCTGCAACTAAAGCAAGAGGATTCACCAAAATGGGAGGGGAGATTTGCACTTTTATTGGTTTGTTTGCTGCTGGGATATTCCTGGGGAGTGCAGTATTTTCGCAGCTACAGGAAAGGAGGTGTATAAAAGGGGTTAGTCTAAGCACAAGATAGGTAGCAAGGACCACCAGAGGAGTTTGACTAATGGCCTAAATGTTTTCAGTAGAACAAATAAAGAGAAAAGGTATCTAAAAGTTAATCCATCTCCACCACCCAAACCCCCTCCTGCCAGCCAAGGAGTGTTTTCAGCAAGAGGGTCACAACGGTCTAGGCTGAGGATCGTGGTCAAGTTCAACCAGCCTTTCTCAGGGTAGAAACGCTGCTAGCTGACAGTATTCATGAAACAGCAGCTTTCAAAAGGAAGGGAATAGTGCTGTTATGCAGTTTATTCCACTGACGCTTCTGATGATGCTATTAATTTCTCTTTTTTTAATCTTTGTTTCCTTTAGGTGAAGAGTGAAGGCCCCAAACTGGTGCCCTTCTTTAAAGCCACTTGTGTCTATTTTGTCCTCTGGCTGCCGACTTCTAGCCCCTCCTGGTTCAGTGCCCTCATCAAATGTCTGCCCATCTTCTGCCTGTGGGTTTTCCTTCTGGCTCATGGAATTAACTTCTTAGTGTCACACCGGAGCGCCAGCCGCATCCTAGCGGGACTCATATTCTCGGCAGTGGGAGATGCCTTTCTCATCTGGCAGGAGCAGGGCTACTTCATTCATGGTGAGTGTGCTGTCAGTCCTAAAGGGATGCCAGTGTCCAGCTGTTACCTTCTTTATTTAGTAATGAGTTGCTGGGCCACATGTTTTGTTTATTCATGTACAGCTTAAGCCCCCAGGCAGTGGGAAGCACTCATCCCTTGACTAAAGTCCATCATGGTTAGAGGAGTCACACCATGGATGAGTCTTTCTCTTGAGGTTAGAGAGACTGGGGCAGGTTTGATTTCCTGGCACGTGGTCACAGCATCTCAGCTGGTTGGAGCTGGGAAGGTGGCATGGGCAGAATCCCTGGGGAAGAGAAGGCTCATGACACTCGGCAGCTTCCATGAAGCTACAAGAAGTATCTACCTCCTATCTCTCTGCAGGGAGATATGTCAGCCCTTTGCTACAAGGATCAGAAATAGGACACACGGTGCAAAGGTCCTCAGTGGAGAACAGGTGGAGAGGACCCTTGTGTTTTGATAGACAAGCCCATAGCCTGGGGGAGGTGTTTAAGTGGATGCTAGAAACCAAAGCATCAGAAATCTTGTCCTAATTGCAGGTTCATTAGTATGAATCATGCAGCCTGTTGTACAAGACATGTCTGTTTTGCAAGACATGTAAATTACGGGGAATCAAGGACAAACCTTACTACAATGGCCTGTCTTCTCTACAGAAAGATTCACATCTCTCAGAGCAAAACAAGCTTGTTTTATTTTGTGAGTTTGCAGACTAGAACATGATGATTTAGATTAATCATTTAAAACCACGTTGAACCTGCCTGCAGCAACACTCTCCCTGGCCTTGGACTGTCACAACAAATCGGCAGCAGCTGAGTTCTTCACTAAACTGACTGGTGGGGTTTCTGAGGTTAATTTAACCGGCACAGGGATCTCACTTAACACCCACCATTGACTGGCTGCCGAGATTGTCCCACTGGAAAATGTGATGAGATGAGGGAACTTTCCTGACTTGTGCTGTTGTCAGCTCTGAAAGTCAAAGGCTTATTTTTTCCCCCTCTCATGAGGTATTTAGTTTTATTCTGGGATTCCTGCAAGCTCTTTCTTTATGAGAGGGAAGTGTGTGCAATGCCAGGTACGAAAGGCCAAATGCTCTGAATCTGGTTTTAATCCTGCTTCCCAAGGGCTTATCCCAGTCTCATTAGAAGTTCATGTAAAAATTTTCACTGATTTTGGTGGGGTTTAGATTAGGCCCTGAACCTTGGGCATGTTGCTGAGGAGCTCCAGCCTTCTCTTGGGCTGCCATCCCCTCTGTGCTGAGTGTTGGCATTCCCACCGATGGGCCTCCTCCTAACAGAGTTACCCAGCTCAGCGCAGGTCGCCTCAGCCCCGCTCCTTGTGCTTCTCTTTTGCCTCCTGGAGTTGCTCCTTGAGCTGTGACTAGGAAAACATTCAAGGCCTGATTCTCACCATGGCTGTTTTTGGACATGGACTGTTCTGAGCTTCTCCATTCCCACCTAGTTGGGATATCTCTGAGTTCCCCCTCCAATTTAGTGCTAGAGGAAGGTCAACTAGTCACAGCAACTCAGTATCTGGTTAATGTGTTTTAATCTGCAAATAAGTTGGATTTTTGACCCTAGTATCACAACTGAGAACCATTGCTTTCTGGGTTTAGACACATTTTTCTTCTTAAGGAGAAGAAAAGCTCTCTTGGAGCACTGAAAATCTCAGACTTCAACCTGGCTGTCTCCTGCCTGCCTCAGTCCATGCTGATCCGAACTACCACCTTCCACAGTGAAGTGTTAACATTTGTGTTTCAGCTGTTAGCAAATAAAGCACACCACCCCACTTCATCCTTCACCTCTCCTGCAAAACGTATTTTCTCCTATTTAAAACTCAGCAGGCTGCTGTTGTTGACAACTGACAATACTCAAACTTTTGACATCACCGTTTGTGGGACTTTGAAATTTCAGGAGAATAAGAGGAAATAATAGATAAAAATGTACTTTCTGTTCAATTTCTACGGCTTTCAGGCTGAAAAAAAAAGGGTTGGGAACTGAGCTGATTTGAATAGCTTTTGAGACAATGAGTTTATAAAAGGACATTTGTTCATTACTTTATAGGGAAGTGAGAGCCTGGGAACCTACTGCTGGCACACTTGACTTTTTTCATTTTTGCTGTTTTGGTCCACTAATAACACGCTGTTTTCTGACTAGTGTCTTACTGCATGTAGAAGATGCTTTACAGTGTGAATGTCCACCTCCTTTGGTAGCAGGCACTTAGAAACAATTAATGCATTTGTTGAAGAAGACGGAGAACAAAAAGGACTTATTACCAGCCTGAGGGGAAACTCCAGGGGCAGGGAGGGGGAAGGAAGCGGACAGAGAAGAGAAGGCCTGATCTGCCTGATGTGGTTGGGAGGGCCGAGAAATGCAAGAAAAATGCACCCCCCCCTTCCTGTGCAGTCGTCACAGGTTTCCCCAGTTCCTGGCTTGATTTGTGGGCGTTGAATGAGCAAACCTGGGAGCTGACTGTCTTGTTTGTGACCAGCCTCATCACGTATCACAAAACTCCTCCTGCCTTTCTGGGCTTCTGCTTGGCTTCCACATCCTGTCCTCCTCTCCTCCTCCTCCTCGTTTCCAGCTACCTGCATGAAGGACAACACATTCTTCAGTTCCCCATCCCAGAACTCTCCATATAATGCCACTGAAGGAAAAAACACTCCTCACTGCTATGGCGAAGTAACCTTCTTGTCCTTACCTCCCCCAGGCCTCTAACCTTTCCTGCACTGTAACACTATGAACAGCTCCTGTCCTAAATCCCTCCTCAGTTTCCTCAGTGCTGTGCCCGTGGTGTAATGCCTCTGTGAAACATCAACTTCTCATGCCTTTCTTTGCACATCTCTTTCTTCCCCTTCACACTGTCCATTTTCTCCAGTGTCACCTTGCAGACCAGATCCCCACTAGCCCCCTCCCTCCTGCAGGTTCCTCTCTCATCCCACCATGGCTGAGCTTTCAGTGGATGTCTGATCTGGTCCCCCTTAAAGGCAGGGAGACACTTCCCCTTCTTTGAGCTGCCTCAACACAAGAGTATTAGGATGAAGAAATATCTACCAGCAGCAGGTTTTAGTAACTGCCCTTTACGCCACAGCATCATGCTTTAAATGTAAACAAGCGTCCTGCCGGAGGACTCAGCTTCCCAGATCCTTTTCTCCATTTCATGCTTTAGAGCTGCATGAAAACTTTCAGCTACTCGAATAACCCTGCCAGGATAAAGTGGGACAGCCTGCAGCTGCAACATGGGCGGATCTGGGAACCAGAGGACCAGAGGAGCTGGACTCAGTTTGGGGTCCATTACCTACTATTGGCACGACAACTAGTAGTCAGCAGCTGTACCAACACCTTGTGCCATTTTTTGTCAAATGGATTAGTGGCAAGTGAATAACATATGGGCAGTACCTTCCAACACCCACATCTGGCATTTCTCAGGGGTGTTGCACTTCAAAGGGAAGCCAGCATTTTGTTTTCCCTGATTGTTTCCAGCTAAGGTTCGTCTGAACCTTGCAAACAGCCGTAAAATTGTTGGCAGATCATATTGGTGCAATCCCTGAAATATGGCAGCTGCCTCTTTCCAGCTTAGGTTTCTCCTAGCTATGGGCAGAGATGGAGTAGAAGCCAGATTTAGTCCCCCAGTGCCTTTGGGTTTCTGACTAAATACGGTCAGGCTTTGTGTCTGGGTTCGGAGGGATTCGTATCTTTTTTTGCATTTTGTTCCTACACTGCTCTGATTCCAGCCTTCCTGTTCCACACGTGATCTATGAGCAAAACACTTTGGATAGTTAGAGGGGATGATCTTTGGTCTGCCTTGCCCCCACCCTTCCGTCCAAAGCAGGGGAGGAGGAACCACCTGAAAAACAAGCTTTGTTCCTTCTGCAGCAGCTGAGTTTACCTGGCCTCTCAGCAAAAAAGGCTTGCATCACAACAGAGTTGTACTTGGCTGCAGTTGTAGATGTGCTGGGGCTTTTTCTCAGGGCAGGAGCTTGGTGCTAAAGCTGATCTCCTATACACAGATTTTGATATTATAATTTTGATATTATAACTGACCAGTATGGTTCCCACTGAAAGTGTTAAGTGTTGTAACACTGCAAGGACATCTAACCCTGTGCTTGTTGCAGTATATGTAAAACTCAATATAGCCACATGTTTTCTTCTGCTACCAACTGCCAGTCACTGATGAAAGGTCACACTTGCTATGTCAATGCCTCTTTCCAGGTCTGCTGATGTTCGCCATCACACACATCCTGTACTCTTCAGCCTTCGGCATGAAGCCTTTGGACCTCAAAGCCGGCTTGTTGATGGGCCTTGTTTCCAGTTCCTGTTATGCCTTCCTGTACTCCTACCTCTCAGGCCCATTCACCTACCTGGTAGCTGTCTACATTGCCTTGATTGGCTTCATGGGCTGGCGAGCGGTCGCCGGTGTGCAGCTGTGCAACGACCTCTGGACATGGACCAAGCTCTCGGCCTGCATCGGCGCGATGCTGTTCATGGTGTCGGATCTGACCATTGCACTTAACAAGTTCTGCTTTCCTGTGCCCTACTCGCGCTTCATCATCATGGCTACTTACTATGCAGCCCAAATGCTTATTGCACTGTCAGCTGTGGAGAGCAGAGATGAAGAGGACTCCAGAAAGAGGAGCTAGGTGGAGTGCCAATAGTCTGTGAACAATGTGGGTTATATCTCAGGTGCTGTAGCTGCATTCACCCCTGAGAGAGATCTCCATTTCTCTAGGCACATTGGTGATGTTGATTTTGCTTCTTTGAAGCATTACCTTTGGGGCTTTTTTTTCAATGGCTTTCTCTGAATACAGCTTACTTCAGTGTGGAGTCCACATCAGAAAGCTTAGACTGTCCCTGCAGTAGCTACTTATTCAACTTTTCCTCTTTGGAAGTGCTGTACTACTGCATTTTACTTGTTAGTCTTGAAACTGATGCTGAATGTCTGGGAAGAGGAGGGCTGATGGAAAGGAGGTTTGGCCATGCACTGTGCTAGAAGACTTGCTTTCAAAGTAGGCAGACAGGCACAGATCTCTGCTAAAGTCGTAGGTAGAAGTTAATTTAACCAATGTTTGTTTCTCTTTGTGCATTACAAACTCAGTACACAAACTGGAGCTATTGCCTCTGCTGAAAGGAAGCCTGGCGGTAGCTTAAAAACAGCAAATCCAGATGAGGGCTGAGCTTTGGAGTTAGCGACAGCATGTGGGGCAGCCCCCAGCAGAAGCAGAATGAATGCAAAACACCAAGCAGAGAGCACAGAGCAAGAGGTGCGCCGACATGTAGTGCTGTGTGCTTTGATGATGGCTGATCACTGCTCCAGGGCAGGTCTGTAGGTGCCTTTTAGCTTTGCTGCTTGTGGCAGAACTAGGAGTTTGGTGGGATTTCAGGGACATCTGGGTAGCCAGGCCAGTGCATTCTCCCCTGCCGTGCGTGCACAGTTACACAGTGTCTGCAGCCACCAGTGACAGCTGAGATGCAACGGGCATGCGAGGAACTTCTTTGATTTTTACTGCAGGACTTTGAGCATGTATCTTACTAATGTATATCCTAATTGTCCTTAGTACAGCAGACAGGAATCTAGCCTTTACGCCTTTCTTCCCCAGTATCCTAACAAATAATATTCCATATACTCATTAAGCATTACAGTACTGCTGCTTGCAGTATGTCTTGAATCTTTATGTGAGCATTTCCCATGGTCAAGGCCCTGATTTTGGATGTAGATTGTTGTTGTGTTTTCCCAGCTGGTGGTAAGCGATCAGCTTTGCACCACTTGTTTTTGGAAAGCCCCTTTTCAGTAGAGCTTCCTGAAAAGCACTGTCCTGTGTGTTCAAAGTGCCTGCTGCTTCCTTCTCGAACTCGCACGGATGCAGTGAGAATGTGAGAGACATCAGGGCTGGGAAAGCCTGTTTAATTCTGATCCAAATTCTTTCATTGGTTTGTCTGCCAGTCTGCTGAAGCAAGATTACTTCTGACTTCAGACGCTGTTAAAAAGATATAGGAAGAAGTTGCTCTGATTTTTATCCAAGTTCATTTGTGGTCATATGTATATTTTTTCCTCTTATTTAGGGTATCTAACAGCAAGCTCTGTTTCTGTTTGAAACTATCTTGAATGTGCTTCTTCCTTCTGTCTGTCCTAGGGCCGCTCCCATGGGCTGAGATGCTCCCTCAGTGGCTTGTTTTAAGACATGAGTGCACTCAGGTGTGCAAAGGAAGCTTGCTGAGGGTTTCTGCACTTCTTCAAACCTGCAGCCAAACAGGGACAACCAAAACAGACTGCACGACTCAAATCCATGCATGCCCCGACAGCCCTTTGCACATGCTCACATGGGCAGAGTGAACAGTAGGGGCAGCCCTCCAGACCAGCCTTGTGGGCTGGAAATCACCACGGTCTCCATGCTTATCATGCCCAGACCATTCCAGGCGAAAGCCTGGCACCAAGTCCCTGGCACAGTCAGCAGAGAAGGAATTCCTCTTTGCGAGGAGTGCGGCAGGGTCAGGGGGCAGCTGAGGTAACCCTACCAACCCTGCTAGCTTTTCCCTTGGTGTTGAGAGGTGCTAAGTGGGTCTCCTGCTCCTCCCCAGCCTCATGTGGTGGGACTGAGTGTGGAATAGGCATTGTCTCCCCATGACAAAGTGATGCAGCCAGTATTACAAAAATCTAGGTTAACCGCCCTGACCCTATGGAGTCATCTGCTGCTTTTCAGACAGACATCAGAAAGGTCAGCTGCATTATTGAGAGGGAAAGCATTGTAAATAGCACAGCCCCGTGTAATCTCTTCCCTTTAATGCTGTTGTGTAATACTGTCAGCATTCATTCACTGGCACACTGGGGCTTGTCTGGAGTAAACTGCTAAGGGAATTTAGAGCCATAAAACATCTTCATTCATCATCATTGCTTATCTCCTGGCCACAGCTTGAACCCTGCAGTGTAGCTCTCTGCGGATGTCACCTGCTGTTACTCAGCTTGACTGTTTGCAAATCTCTTCCTGCAACAGACTGACCCAGCTAAGATGAAATCTAAGCATTTGGGGTGAACCCCACCAGCATGTCAGCAAACAGCACATTTGTCTGATTTACAGCTCCTTGTCCAGCACACTTGGTCCTTAGTTGGCAGTTCTTCAGAGGAGCCCCCCTGCACCCTGAGCTTCCCTTTGCTTTGAGGAAAATGCATGTGTGATAAAGTAACCTTTATTTAAAAGTTAGAATTCTGATTATCTATCTCTTCCCCTCTAGAAATGAATAATCTTCAATGTCCTGAAGATGGCCAAGTTGCTTTTCTGGGTGCTTTGTTATCCTGCTCCACCATCAGCCACTGGATATTTGCAGAAAAGGATCTTTTAAGTGTTATTAGGAGGCCTGCCCTATCCTCTCCACTGGCCATCAAAGGTGCAGTTTCTGGTGGCAGAGGTCTCTGGATGGCTGTAGCTGGGACAGCACAAATGTGCAGCCCAAGTGGGCTGTTGGTCCCTCCCTGTCCCCTCACTGGAGAGGGCTGGCTGGGATGCATCCTGGCCAGCCATGCTGGCTCCATCCCAGTGCTGCAACAGCTTCAGTCTTCCCAGGAACAGGAGGCAGAACCCTCAGCATGCAAAGTCAGGGAGATACCTGGCTGGCTCAGCGAAGGCTCTCAGTCTTCAAAAATCTTTCTCCTGCTCTGCATTCCTCCTTTGAATCCATATTACTTGAATGAGACCATTTTCCTGGAGGCTCTTTCCTTATGGGAAGAAACCAGCTGCTGTGGACACTGATCTGACATGATTCTGAGGGTCATAAACCCTGAGAAACACTAAGCAGTTGCTGACAGTCTGTTAAATACCTTTTCCTGGGATTAAAACTGTTCGCTCAACCTCGGCGAGGGCAATCTTCACCTTGAAAGGGAGCAAACAAGAAGTGGGAATTACATGACTGTCTGCAGCACTGCCGTTGTGGACCTTCTTGTCTCTTTGCACTGTAAAACCGTGAGGTTTGATAACATTCTTCTTGTTTTCAGGGGTAGTCTTTGAGAAGCACCTAGTCTTTGGCCCAGGGACGTTACAGGGGGAATGAAGCACCCCAGCGGTGTAGTGTGCCTGGGCCCACCAGTGTCAGCTCCTTTGCTTGCTAAGTACAAAAGCTTTCTTTTCACGCTGCTGTATTCAAACACCCCTCTGCAATTCCTGTCTATAGTCACTTGAGGTTACACACATGGTCCGATTACTTTTGCTCTCTTTCCTTTCCGTAGTTATCACCTTCTTGGAGATCCTTTGGCTCCTTATTTGGACACATAAACAATATAGCACATTCATTTCAGCCTTGTATTTCCTTCTGTAGATAGATCATCCTCACACAGAACTCTCAATGAAATCAAAGAAGCAATGATAATTGCAACCGGTTTTTAAATGCTAGTAATGCTTCTGGGCTGTGCCAGTCATACTGACGTCAGCAGGGTGAAGCTGGTATAGAAATGGCGGGTTAAGAACAAAGCCAGAGGGTTTTAACAGCTTTACTCCTCTCTACCAAGAAAATTGTATTCGGGCTTAATACCTGGCTTCATACTCTTCTGTACTGAGGCAACTGTAAGACTAACTGGTTTAAGAATTACTCTAACATGGCTTTTAAGTAGATTGCTGAAAGTTTCATGTTGTAATCAGTGGAGGTAATTGATATCTTTTTACACAAGTATATAAAATTCCTAGGACAAACTGCAGAATTTTGTAGTGGCTCTTCAGAGTTTTCCGGTCCCATAGTTTGACACTAACACCTGTATGTTTTCAGCCTGCTATTGTGGTAATTTTGAGAGCTGTTCTGGAAAAAGCAGATCAAAGCAAACAGCAACTGTAAAGCTCAGTGGCAAGTGCCTCTTTCTCTTTGCTTGGTTTCTGGATACAGACAGGGACTCTTTTAAGCAGAGGCATCATCATAACTGCATTCTTGGAAGAGGATGGGGAGTTGCTGACTTCTCATGACAGAAGTCCTTCTGGGTACTTCTTCTGCCTTTTATCCATGCTTGCTCCTTTTGTGGCCTTGGGTAAGTCACTTAAATTTTCTGGGGCCAGGTCCTCAGCTGGGGCAAAAAGGCACAAGTGTATGAGGGCCAGTGCTATGCCAAGTTACAACAGCAGGGGACCAGGCCCTCACCCCGTTTCTAAAATGGGGATGTTAGCACTGACCTACCTCACAAGGATGCTGTGAGGATTAATGCTCATACAGCGCTTTGAAGATGTAAAGTGCTATATAAGTCCCAAGTATTATCCTACCTTAGTCTTAAAAATGCTTTTAGGGATCTGCAGGACTTCTCTTAAAGCATGGAATACGTGACTGCCTTTTCAATTTGCATCAGATCGAAAGCAAATGCAAAATATTTATTCATACTGGTTAACAGGATGGGCTCAGCTGCACTTGAACTCTGAGGAGGGTTTAGCTTAAAAGTCTGAACTCTAATTTCAGTTTTGCAAATGGTTTTTAGTTCTTCTAAAAGCTTCAACCAAATTCTTAGATGTGAACCTTGCATCCAAATTTTGCAGACTGACTGTTAGCTAGAATAAATCTAATCCAGCCAAAACACAGTGCTGTCAGTCTGCTATGGCTGTTGAAAAGACTGGAACAGAAAATGAAGGCATTCTGTTCAACCTTCATTCTGCAGAAGGTCAGCTGGGTTTCATGGGACAACTTGCAAAGAGATGTTTAATTTCTGTGATTGTAAGTTTTACTGGCTTTAAAATCAGCAGAGAGGGAAGGCCTTGATGGAATCAATTAGGTTGGCACATACTTCTTGAATTACTTCCTCTTCACCTGAATCAAAGAAATAGCAGGTTCTATAGCAATAGAAGTGCTTGTACCACCAGTCCTAGGACCCAGAACAAAAGTTGATCTAGAAATACAGCTCTAAACCATCACCATGTTCTCAACTACTATTAAAAATGTCACTGTTCCTTGATTTCAAATTTGGACCACAGCTAGAAACTACTTAGTTCCGGTAGCACTAGCTGCTGTACAAACACAAATGAAGGCGAGGAATTACACACCGAGGAACGTGAGCTGTGCACATGTGAAATGGACCATGATTTTGAAGCAGCTGCAGTAAAATCTTATCTTAATATGAACTCAGAAGCAAACACAATGCAAAATTTTGTGGTTTCTTTAAAATGTTTGATGGGTTTTAGTTTTCTTAGTTTGGAGGAAATTTTCTTAATGTTATTTTATTTTTGCTCTTATTGTAAAGAATAAAAATGTACAACTCTAGATAGACTACAAATGAAAAAAAGTGGCCAGTTGGCAGGAATGCCAAAACTTCTGTGGCTTGTATTGTTTGTGTGGTGACACTATGCTGCTGTAGGATGAGCTACTGGAGTGGTGTGACGGCTCAACAGTGAGGCTGAAGCACAAGGCCAGTCTCATGTAAGAGGGATGCAGGGGCCGAGCCACCAAGACTGCAGTGGGAGCACAACTGGGCCAATTCGGATCAGTCAAAAGACAGACAGACCATCTGGAAATAAACCTTTTCCTGACAGATAAAAAGCAAGAAACCAAAGCCACCCCGTTGGGGGATGGTGCTGAATCAGTACAAGCACACAGATCTAGATCTTGCTTGTGCAGGCTCCTGCTGGACCAGGACTTGCTCCCAATTCACCGAGGGAGGCTTCCTCCAAGCCTACGGTGCTGGCAGGGTCAGGCCAGCAGAACTTGATGCTTTATTAAATAAAACTGCAAAAACTAGAAAACAAAACAAAACAAAACAAAAAACCAAGGAAGGAGAAAACAAATGCCATTGGGTAAGCAGTAGCTCTGCCTGGCTGAGGCTGCAGACTGGCTGGTCTGTCCTGAACACTAATCTCCACGTCTTGTACCCATGTGAGCCTCTAGCTCCAGCCCCTCTCCCACGCATTCCAGGCAGAGTGCACTGACAGATGTGACCAAAGCAGCTGCTCTCCCCCAGGGAGTCAAGCATTTTGCCACGTCTAAAAGTCTCCAGCACTTACTTCCTTTACCATGATTGTAAAGGTCACCACATGCAGTACAGCCACTTGATCTGGGATCTTTTCTTAACACATTTTTGTGCTGGTTTTACTATTTTAATTCTTTGTTTGGAATGTATTTTTTTCTCATTTCTTCTGTGTGTAACAGCAATTAAAAATATTAATTTACTGGGTATTTTTACTGTGCAGATACAATGTCTCCTTGCTCATTTTCTGTTTCTGTGACAGTTTCAGCATGGAGTATGTAGCCAACTGGACCTCTGTGGCAGGCAGTTTTCTGCCACTGTTATGCCCATCAGTCGTGTGGCTCTGCCCTGGAGCTACCCACTGCCCCAGTGAAGCAGACCGACGCTGTCACAGCCGGCTACAGTATTCCTGTCTGGGGAACCCTGAAACGCAGCCACATGCACCCCACAGAGCACATCCAACACAAACCCACCAGGCACCATTGTGATGATGGCACCTGGCTCGTGTTAGAACATGTCTCAGGGGCCCTGGGATGCAGAGCCCTGAACCACGCTTGCCCCTTGCTGCTGCAGCCAGTTCCTCATACAATGGCCATTTGTCCACACTTCCAGGGAAAAGGCAGCTTGCTGCAAAGGATTGCTCTGAGAAGGCTGCTTGCTGCCCAGAAATCCCAGACAAATGGGCAAGTCTGTCTTCCCCCCTGCCCCAGCAAAACTTCCAGGAGGAAAAGGTAGGGTACTATGGACATTTTTCTCTGGTTGGGGATCTGATGCCAGTTTCCTCAGCTGTTTGATGCAGTGGCACAGATATTTGGTTTCATTAATCCTGAAGCAGGCCATCTGTCACCAGTGGAACAGGTTTCAAGAATTTATAGCGTAGAAACACAGAGTGTGTAACTGCTCCTAGTCCATTAAATGGATCTGCCCACAGGCTTAACAGAGACGCCTTTATACTCCCCTTCTGAAGTGGAGTGGTTCCTGATGTGAGAATGAATCGGTACCAGGCAGAAATACTACCAAATTATTTTTAAAGCAGCCTAAAGGGGTTAACGGCAGGCAAAAGCGGGTGCTTCTTTTCTCTTTCTTTAATTTGGTCTTTTACAATTCCTTTAAAAACTTAGAGGCCTGCTGGGAGGAGCATCCTGTTTCCTCACACCTCCTTCCTAGCTCCAGATGGAACAAAGGCAGCAAAATATTCTCAGACTGAGTGTGTGTCTGTGGCTGGCCACTGCTATGCTTTTATTCCACAACTGGCTCCTAGAAGTATTCACTCTAAATTAAAAGAACCAGCACCAATGTACCTATATGTATATCTGTCGATCCTTCAATGGTTCAGCTTTCTGTAATTCCGTATCTACTCTTGGCCACCAGCAGTGAAGTTCCTGGACCCTTCTGGATCTTAAGTTTTACCTTCTATGGCCAGCTCTTTTACAAAGTGACTCCCTCATTTGCAAAGCTGCAGACTATATTTACTTTCTTGGTATTACAAGGATTTAAGTACTTCAGATTTATGGCTTACTCTGTGTTTATATACAGTCTGACATAATGAAGCCTAGATCATCATGGAGGTCCTGTTGGGCTATCTGGGGACATGGAGACAGAACCCAAGTCTCCTCTTGAGCTCAGAAACAGGATTCTCATTGACCAGTGTGGAAGCAAACTGATATAGAGAAAAGAGAACTGCAGTCTTCGGCTCCTTTTATTACCATTAAGATACATTAGCAGATGGTATTAAAAATATCACCTTTAACATGCACCCTGCTGTCTGAAACTACTTAGAGGGAAGGAAGACAGAAACATCAGAAGCATCCCTGCTGAGCAGAAGCCCCACTCTACCACCTGGTTTAACTGACCATTACAGAAGCCAAGGGCAGTTCCATTTTGAGCCACGCAAATACAAAATACACAGCCACAGCAATGCTGTTCTGCATGCTGGACCAGGCAGAGCTAGTTCCACTAATTATATCTTGTGTTTTGACTTCTGCAAACTTTCTGTCACTGTGTCCAGGAAGCTTGTATCATCTTTTTCTTAAGGGGGGGGGGGGAAGAAGAGGGATAAGTACCATAATTACTGCAACCAACCCTATGTTTTGAGTACAAGTCTCACAAAGTTCTGGCTAAAAAGCTTTACAAAGCTTTCCACTGTGTAAAGCAAAAAGTTATCTGGTCACAGTTTTCATAGGAAGTGAACAGTTCAAAGTTAGGGAGTTCTCATTTTCAGTCTCATTTCCCCTTGTTCAGTTCATCACTGTTCCAAATAATTCACTTTGGGTCTACCAGGCTTTGTGTTCTCTGCAACCTGCCACCTCCCAGCCTAAGGAAAATGATATTCACCCCCTTCTGAGCTACAACAGCAGGAAAGATGCTGCTGTGTCTCATGGAGGTGGAGCAATGCCCTATTTGTTTTTGCAAATATTAAGAAAAAGGCTAAAACTGAAAACATAGCTAAGCAGAAGAATGCAAGCATCCTTCCTTAAAGAAGAGAGACAGAAGAGCATACATTAAGAGAAGTGGAGACAGGTATTTGAGAAACATGGCTTTAGTTCCCAAGCAATCAGCATAGAAATCAGCAACTGAGACTCCTGCACAGCTATTTGAGTCAGCAGATTTGCTCATCACTCCTTTACCCTTTGACAGCCTGTCACCAGACCATCGAAAGTCTCTAAAAAAAGTCCCTAAAGAAAGTCTTTCAAGTCCTGGTGTGAAGGAGCTCCCAGCCTAACAACGAGAGCTTTCACAGGGGGTACAATGTCCTCTAGCATCTGACTCCAGGCAGGAACTACCCCTCTTCCAGAGCTAAAATCAGCAAGAATATAGTTCCTGAGATCTAAAATAAACCTGCAGTTAAGCTCAATTTGAAGTGAACACCTTATCTCCTAAAGTCTGTTTTACAGTCTCTTACTCTGACCCCTACTTTCCCACCTCACCTGACTACAAATAGCTCTAGTAGCAGAGAGACCCTCCCAGGTCAAGGTAAGGAGGAACCTGAGGAGGCCTCAGAAATAGGCTCCCATTAAGGAATCTGAATATAAATTAGCACCTCACCCACACAGTGCTTTTGCAAGCCTTGTCCCTCAGCCAGCTCTACTTGTAAACAGGTTGCTTTGAATAACTTTGAAGAGGTATGTTCCTACTGTAACAGTCCTTACCTCAACAGGATCTGTGTGGGAAGGCAGAAGGTAAGTCCTACCTAGCAGTCAGATCTCTGAAGGGATAGAAGCTGTTCTTGTACCCCTCAGGCCTGCTTGCCCTCTGCAAACCTAGGTGAGCAGCGCTGCCAGGGCTCTTCTTGCATCAGCTTGGCTGGCAGTGATGCCAGGCCAAGGAAAGCTCCTGCTGATTTTAGGGACTAGGAAACTGTCTTCCAGCTGTGGCTTGAAATGCTGGCTTCAGGAAGGAGTGTATCAGGGAGTGTAGGAAGTGGGAAACCCAACAACACCAGGAATTCTTAAAAAATGGTAAACCGCTTTCAGTTTTTTAGGTGGGCAGTGGCTAGCTTCAGTGAAAGAAGAGTTGCATGTATCCTACACGCAGACAAATGAGTTTGCTTGAAAATCAGAGCAGGAAACCCAGCAAGCACATCCTTTCCCTCCACTGACCCACACTGAGCTAATTTCATGTTAGCAGAGAGAACAAAACCCTGGGGGGAGCTCAGCAGTTGTCAGCAGGCTGTCCAGAAGCAATGATCACAGACAAATATAACCTTAAAAGATCTTTCCAAATATAGTCCCTCATTAGTGGTGCTGTCTCAGTTTCATTTCAAGCTGTGCCTGGCAGCGTCTCTCTCTTGTTCCCTTTAAGGAACACCAACAGGTCCTGAGGCACCAGGGCCTTTCTCTAGAAAGGGAGAGTGGAGGGAGACATACTTCAACGTCATGACAGACAAAAGGATGGAGAAGTCTTGCTCTCGAATGTTTAACCTTGAAGGCTCCCTAGTTAATCCACCATAAGTAGGGTGAGCTTACCAGGGGCTGATGAAACTCACAGGACACAGCTGTTTCAAGACCACTCTGCAAGCTCTACGTTTGGGCATGGTGACATGAGGGAACCATGTGTGGGTCGTGGGTTACTGTTAGTAAAACCTCAGTGCATGCACCTGGGAAGTGTTCGGTCTCACAGGACCAATTTGAGCCAGCTGGAACCAAGCTGTGTATTATAACCTGATTTAAAACTTCACTGGGTGGTTCCAGTGTGGAAAAAAAGAGAGAAGGGAGAGGGGAATATGAAATGTCTGATTTTCTTCCTTTTTGTGTCTTGGAAACTTTTACTAGCTTTCATACAATGTTGGCAAAATCCTGCCATTTCACAAAGGAGGAGAATGGATTTACCCAGTGCAGCGTCAGTGGTATCTGCAAAAAAAGCATGAATCTGTTGTCAGAATGCATCAGTTGGCTGCTTGGAGGTGCCAAGTATGCCACAGGTGCAGGGCAAGCCTGGTTAGGGACTGAGAAATGGCCATATTTACTCTAGGGAATTCACGAGACCTGCTAACAAAAATATGCCATTTAAGGGACCCAGTACTGCCTTCAAGCAACTGAAGACAAATCTCAGTGACTTCAGAGAATGACAAAGTCAGAGTTAGGCTGCTTTTTGGATATAAAGGTAAGTTCTTACAATGTGGCCCTTGCAGCTCCAGCTGCAATAACTACAGATGGAGCAATCTCTGTGGGAGATTGCTTTTCCTCTGTGGGACAAGGACAAGAGCCAGACTGGCCCAGAGAAGTGTGATCCACAGTGCCAGTCCCAGTAAGTGCACTTGCGCTGGAAAATAGCAGAGTGTAAATAATACTCAGAGACATTAAATTTATGGTTATTCAACCTGGAGGGAATCGCCTCTGACAAATCACAGTGGCTGCAAATCTGACTTACCACAGATGGTCAGCTTGCAGCTGCAAGCTGTAGGGATCATAAGCAGACAGATGCTACTTGTTGAGTTGAACCACAACTTAGACTTGGATGTGATGCTAATATTGTCCTTGTACAGGGTCACTGTTGGGTGGGGGCTGCTGGTGAAAACACAGCTCATGGCAGTCGTTGCCATGACACATGCTGCGGTTCTTCAGTGGGGCGATAAAATGGGAAGCATAGTCCTTCCTGGGATACTCCTTCATCTTGAAGTCAGAACACTCTGCTGAGGACAGAGTCACTATGGGCTGCTTCACAGTGCACTGTCTGTTGCATATGCAAACACGCAATTACGGACCCAGCACCATCAAGAGAGAGTCTTCTGCAAGAGCACAAATCCAAAGAGCTTGGGTATGACATTTCATGACCTGGGCCTTCTTTCCCACCAGGGAAAACTCAGGGAGGAGGAAGAATGAACAATATGCTGCATTACCCTCGTCATCTGATCAGCATACCTATCTCACATGTAAACAAATACAAACTGAAAAGTACGAGAGGAAGGAATCAGAAATCTCATTCTCCCAACAATCTTCTACGCAACTGTAAGCAAGCAATTAATTTCTTTGTTTCTTGATCTGTAAATAAGGTGTCAGGTTTCTGCTCCATGGGGATATATTGATGCCTTCTCTCACTAATGCCATTAAACTGTAAAGTGGTTTTGGATATTTGGCTTCCAAGGCACTTTAGAAATGCATGATTAAATTACACCCAATTATAAACCAAAGCAGGTGATCTTGTAAAGAAAGGCCTATTGCTTTGCTGGCATTGCTCTGAGGCATTAATAGTCGACAGAATGCTCTGGGGGAATCAAGGGGAACTGCATGTGCAATTTAATTTCCATTGTCCACTGCAAATCTTCCATTTTCAGCCTGTATTTAAACACATTGCTTGAAGTCTTTATTATCTCCTTTTGCATTGGCATGGAGTCCCATCAGGTAAATCCCCTGGATCCTAAAAGTAGCACTGTATGGCAAAATTCTCTTATGAGACCACACTCTCAGAAAACAGCTGTATCTCCTCCTTATCCTTCAGAGTTTTTCTACCATCTCTCAGGTTTGCACAAGTAAACCTTGTGACTTGCCATTTATAACGAAGAATAGGAAAACAGTTCACATCTGCTTGTGTCCTGCTGTCCTGCCTACAGACAGGCAGGCAGGCTGTTATCAAGGGAAGGTAGTGCAAGGCACAGCCAACCTACCTTTTCCTCCATTTACTACTCTCTTATATTCACCTACATACACAGAAGTTACTGTAGTTATTTTAGACTCTGTAAGATCCAGGCCTAGAGTACTTCCATACAAGAGCACGACTATATCCACATAACTGGAAGTGCTCTTTCTCAGCTGCACGTGTAACCAAAGTAACATACCTATGGTCGTTACATCGATGAAGGAAAGCTGATTGTTAAATACAAATATGCATTGTGACACTTGATTACACATTTTAGTGCATTATGCTGTTATTTTACTGTATTGCCTATTATTCTTAATGGGATTAGAAGACTTGTAGCAGCATGTGGATAGGCTTCTGAAGAAATATATTCATAGTCTGGTAATACATGTTAATATAGAGTTTGTTTTATATTACTATATTGGTTTTTTACAACAGGCATAGGCCAAGCAAAAAAAATTGGCTTGTATCTCACTATTTAGAGTAACTGCATTCTGCTTTGCCCCAGACTGGGCAGAAGGCTCACTTACCATTTTGATTTGATAAGCTCGGGCATGTTCAGTTTTGTTTGGGACGAACTGCTAATGAGACACCCTTATTACAGATTAGGCCTGAGCAGGGAGCAACTGAACAAAGGAGAGGCGTTTACCTGACGGGATGACTTCTGAGTGCTTAATTTCATGTGTTTTTAGGGACAACTTATGGCTTCTGGCCCAGAAAGACTGTCACGCAGTCTCCTATGTGACAGATTTTTTTTTCTTTTCATTTAGGAAACAAATCCCAGTCAGACTGGAAATACACTACAAGACAAATGACTTGTAATACCAATCTTTTGTTATGTCAAGACATGGTACTATCGCCCTCCCTGCACATGGATGGCCCCTACTGTCTTGAATTTTAATTTAAACTGCATCTGTATGAACTGCAATGTAATGTGCTACTACTACTACTACACATATATGTAGTAAAAGGAAGCCTGGTCCTGAAGAGATTGCCATCAAAGGTATGAGATAGGACAGAAGGTATTCTTATGTCTATTCCCCAGGTGGGGATCTGAGGTGCCAAATAGGTTAGTGATATACCCAAGGCCACAGAGGGAGCCCAAGCTTAGTCCAAAGTCTTGCATACAAGAGCATCCATCTTCTTCCAGCACCATCATGAGTTTTTATGCTTACCTCTGTCTTTGGAGATGTACTGCTGTTCCTGTGAATCCAGAGGGTCAGTGTCCCCAGTGTTATTGCAGGCAATGACTCAGAAGTATTTTCTCCCTGGGAGCAGGCCTGTGACAGTGTACTTATTGCTGTAGACCTTCTCTGTGGCTGTGAACCACGTGGCAGTACTGACATCACATTTCAGGACACCATAAGTCGTCTGCTAGTCATCTTCTACATTGGAGCTGTGATTTCGGGTCACAGTATTTGGGACTTCCTCAACCAGCTGCAGATTAGTGGGTGGTCAGGGGAAATCTAAGCATTAATGAGCACATTTAAGTATTGTTTGGGACTGTCCCTCTGTCCTTCCCTGGGGCAAAATTTTTCACTTCAGCTCCTGCCTTCTGAAGTCCCTGTATGTCTAGGAAAGTACTGCTTTCCTTGGGTTTTTCTACCCTGAGGAACCTGAGGACCAATTTGCCCTGTGCACGTAATTCCCTTCTGATGAAAAAATAAGGCTGTTAGTTTTAAACAGCACTCTCTGAAGAGATGACAAGTACAAAATACACTGCAAATGTCCCTAACCCCTGGCAGATCATTATAGTAATAGGAGTCTCTTTAAGGAGCAAGCCAGCCTGCCTCCACTTGGCTGTCATAGACCCACTTGCAATGGAAATGATGTCACCAGACTGCTGAGGGGACACTGTTTTGTTAGTGCTGTTATGGGGATTTGCCTGATCAAATAATGGAATGAAAAACAAGGCAGCATTTGGGGATGTCTGGAGCAATAACTGTTTCACCCTTTCCCTCCACATTGGACAGAGTGAGCAAAGCCGCAGCAGTACCTTCCTTATCCCTCAGCTCTGAACCACGCTGCTCCCCTGCTTGGCTCAGCTAACTGGCTCTGAGCTGGTGCAAAGGTGTGACTTGGGAAACACAGTGACAAGAGGAAGGAAAATCCTTTCTGACCAGGCAGTCTTTTGCCCCTTGAGTGGAAACATAACATTTTGGATCACTCCTGTGGCATTTTTTTGGATAAGGGGTATGTATGATTTGGATTGTTTGGGGTTTCTTTGGGGTTTTTTTGTTTTGTTTTGTTTTTCAAGAAGAAAACAACCTTCCCAACTATAGTATTGGTGCAGAAATTGTGTGACATTTCCATCAGCAGAGGAATATCTCCTGTTGATACCCAGAGGTGACTAAGATGCTCAAGTCTGCTCTATACTGTCCCTGCAACTCGCATTTGAATGTTGTAAAGGGCTTCTCCATAACTATTTTTGAGGATGATCTGGTACAGGTCAGAAACAAGTTGCTTGGTGCTGTGGATAAGGACTGGGAATGGTTCTCACCCTCCCTCTTGTTGATATGCTTTCTTTTTGCCATGTCATTGGTGGTGGTGGTGAGCCCTGGCCAAGACAAACATGCAGCTATAATGTTCTGCTTCCTGACTTGGGTGGCAACAGAAACAAACCACATCTCTGAGCACAGAAGAGATACCTGTGTCTACAGCAGCCACTTGTACATGATCAGCCTGATACAAAAATATTTCAAGGACAGCAATCCTAGAGATTTCTTCAAGCTGTAAAGGCTTTGTCCCCAGCAAAGTGCATAGAACTGGCTTGGCTTGGGAGGTGCCACATAAACTTATGCTGCAGTTCATTAGTTTGATCATCTTAAAAGCTGAGGGAAGACAGCTGGTGTGATACAGATAAAATTGTACAATTTAGACTGAGAGATATATTCTTACACTGGGGCTGATTCTGCAAGGTACTGTACAGCCTCAGCTTGTGCAGAAGTCTAGGCTTAAAAAAAAGGAAAGCGTAGAAGTTGCCCTTAGCCTCTACAGAAATGAGCTCAACATCCATGTTAATAGAAATTGTACCTCAGAAAGGACAGTGTTGGGACCTCAAGTGTTGTCTTTACAACCTGATCACTCCCCTGGGTCACTCAAGGTTTAATCAAGAATGATTTCACTTCAGTTAGCATGAACTGTAGTTGCATGCTTGAAAAATTCTGCTTCTCATGATGAATCACAGAGCTTCCCCAATGTTTTATGCCTTGCTGAACACCGTTGCTCCAGCTGCAGAGGGCTGGATTGTGCAGCTGACAAACTTGTATGTGCAGAAGTCCCTCTACCCTAGCCACCACAGGGAGGCTTATAAAAAGACTCACCATAAAAATAGCGAGCAGTTATGCAGGACTTCATGAACCTGAAGCACTGCATGAGTTTTCTCCAATAGTCCACTTCTTTTAAACCAAAGTGACAGCTCATGTGATAAAGGCCAAAGGACAACTACAGCCTTGATAGCCCTGCAGCTGTATTTCAACAGATGTCCAAAAAACTCTAATTGCAGGATTTCTCCTCTGACAGGAAAAGATGTAGGAATGCATGGTGCTGTCCCAAAACGAACCACCATGTGGCTCTTCAGCCTCACAGTCAGATCAAATCTATGGGGGGGATAAAAGAAAAACAGAGAGAGAAATTTAAAAATTAAAAAGAGTGAGAGATTGCACAGAAAAGTAAAGTCATTCTTCAGTCTGTTGAGTCATGCCTGGAGAAGTGAATGGCTGCAACTGGAAGAAGAAACCTCTGAATTGTTTCAGCAGAAGACAGTAAGTGTATGGATTGCAGTGTTGCCAGCTCTTTTTCTAATATCTGTACCACCAGAAAAGAAACATTAATGCCTCAGCATTCAAAAGCTTAGTGATGAGCATCTATTCAGGACAATTTCAGGTGAGGGAGGTGGAACAGGAACATTAGAAAATAGTTCATGTAAAATGTGAATGAGAACAAAGGAAAAGAAAAGGCAGCTTTAATGCCTCATTAGATGATTTTACTGTCCACCTTCTGCCACAAACAATTTTGTGTAGTGTCTGTTTCTTATAGGACTTCTCATACTCTTCAGTACAGTACTGCAGGTTGCCGTTTGACACCAGAGAAGTTTGTTTGGAGCCTGCAGTCTCTCTGGGATTTTTGGGGGTTTCTCTATTTGGAGATGTGACCATAAGGCTGTGCTGCACGGACTGGTTGTGCAGTTCCAAAGTGAAACAAGCTTTTTTTATATTGGTCACCTGGATGTTGTCTTCTGAGACTTCCTCAGTCAAGTCTGAATGCCCCTCTACTCTACAGGAATCAGTGCTATATAACATGACTCTTCATGCATCTAATCCTGGGATTTCATGGCAGGTCATGATACTTTCATTCTCAATACATAATTAGTGTCTTTGAAGCATGACCTCTGATAATATTATTTCAACTTTAGCAGGCTGGCACCTGACTGTTCATCCCATTCAAACGAGAGCTTGAAAGAATTATAATCCTGTCTCAGTACCAACATATTTACAACAAATGGGCATTTCAAACGTGATAGTTTATTTGCTGTAGTACCTACCCTCCTAACCCATACTCAGACTACAGTATCCATGACAGGAATCAGAGAATCTTCCAACAGTGACCTCTGTAATTATGTGTGAGCTTTGATGTGAGAGGTCAGATGGTGGAAGAAACAACTGCCATTATATCTGACATACTCATTCAGGGGACAGCTCAGCAAGAAGAATGGCAGAATGATTTTAATTTGACTCAAGGACTGCACAGCTTGTGCTGTTCTCCATCTCCTCTCAGCACCTCTGAAAACTGAGCAAAAAAAAAAGCAGAGCTGTGATGCTAAATGTGCAAGATTAATTTGATAACCCTTTACAAAATGAAGTATATTTTAAAAACAAAAGGAAGTAACAGCTGATAGATGGGAGTTCCAGCTCTGCAGGTCTTACCTGAAGGTGGCATTGCTAGAATTCCTTCCTGTAACTCCACTGCTTCTCCCATACCAGCTTCATTTACAGCTCGGGTTCAGAGGTAGTATTTATCTCTCCTGCAAGCCTCCCACAGTGTAAGTGGTACTAGAGAGAGGGATCTTGGTGCATTTTGTCCATTTTTTGGTGTCCTCCACTCACATCCCTAGTATGTATCCTGAGAGCACATCTTCCTGGTCTGGCTCCTGCTAGACTAAGGAAATGCTGGAGTTGGAAAGATCCGCCACCTTCAGCAGTCCCGGAGGATCTGTGACAGCTGGAGAGCTGTGACATGCTACTGTACCTGTAGGCCTATGCTTGCATATGTGAATACAGAGCTGCTGCCTATTTCAAGCTGCCAAACCTGCAAGGTTTTAAGGTAAAAGGAGCCTTAATAAACACAGAGCAAATTCTGTCCAACAAAACAATGCAGTTCCTAAAGTGGCGTGTACATGTAGACCCTGTTCCAAGGTTGGCCATTTAAAAAAAAAATCCTCACAACATTTGACATAAGACCATCTGAATTCAGCTTGGAAAGGGCACCTTCTTTGAAGACTGACCACCACTCATTCTCCACATGTGTTTGGGAGAGGTGTCTAGCATTAAAGATTTGCTTCTGTTGCTTCCTAGCTAACGGGTGAGCTCTGCAGTTGCATTTCCTATAATCAGTCTTGTATGTCTTTGGGTGCCTGGTGTCTCTTCTTGTTTAATAAATCCCTTTTACAGTCCTGTGTAAAGTGGACAGGTGCTATCCAGACTGCTTGGATAGGTGAATTTGCTTACTGGCTTGCAAGATCCTGATAATATTCTTCAAGTTCATTTGCCAAAGATTACAGTACCTCTAATTAATAGTCATTTTTGAAAATAGAGATCTTGCTTTTTGCTCTTTAGCCCACCTTGCAGCAGTCTAGTTAGATCTCCACAATATATAAGAGCAGCAAAGTATGGGACATTAAAAAATATCTGTATGTTTTTAATCAAATGAAAGTATCGGCTAAAATGCAATGGCCTCCCCCTGCTGTCCCCAACCCAAAAAAGTCAACCAGTGCAGCATGCCATGACAAACTTAATGCTAATGGCTTTTATACAGAACATTCACATGAGCACGCAGACAGTACATATTCTCCTAGGCCTAATGTGAAATACTGCAAGTCGTCAAATAGGAGAAGAATCATAGCTTCAGGCTTTAAATTGTTTTTGTGTTGTCTTCTGATACAAAGCACCCGAATGCTTTCCCATCTGAGTAACTATTTAACCTCAAGGTTCTAGTCTACTACATAGAATTCTCTCATTTTTTAGCTATACCCACTTCCACACTTGGCCAGGTTTTTTTCTAAATTATGTGCAACTACTAAGGCCCACTCCTGTATCTATTACAAGATTCCATCAATAGTTTAAGCTATTTATTGATGGTCTCTGTCAGCCTTTTGTTTTTAAAATGCTTAGTTATATCATCATATAGAGTAAGAATTCTTCATAACTGGCACAAAATAAAATCGGCCGATTTCAGCATTTCTGAGGCTACTGTAACCCTCTGGAGTTTGTCTGTGATTTTGTTCAGTCCAGAATTAGGCACAGGTTCTTTACTACTAAAAATCCCGTATTAAAATAAAAGAATATAAGTAACTTCCATGAATTCCGCAAGAGCTTTCTCTTCTTTTAAAAGGGCTGGTGGGAGACTGAGGAAAGGAGTATAGTAACATGTATGAGAAATTATTTTCTGTGTCATACCTACACATGAACATTACGCACTAAAGGTATCTACACCTTAGAGCACCTTTATCATGTTGATCTCTGCTGTTTGCATATACTCAATTCCCCCCAGGTGGGAATCTCTTACTATGTCCTTATCTTAATAGTTACACATTTTAAGTGCACACTTTCAAGCACTTACAATTACATTTACAGCCAACAGTATTAAGGCCTTCCTTAATCTTTAGTTAAGCTGTAAACACAAGGAAGTCCATTACATTGAGCCAGGCTGGAATTTGCCACAGTCCCTCAGACTTCAGTCATAAATGCATAGATCTGATCATCACATACATGTTTAGGAAAACTAGACATTAAACAGTGAAAGAAACATACTGATGGGATCCTTTGCAACGACAGGTTGAGGGCATGCTAAGAAGTCCAGGGCCTGCACGGCTCACAGCTACCACACGGAACTCATTCTGTATCCTCTAGAAAACCATCCACTTTGAATCTGGTACCTAGAGACACACGTGTTGCAATTACACAACTCTCTAATCACCCATAGAAGTGTTCCCAAGTAGTCACTGTTTTGTTTTGTTTTGTTTTTGGGTTTTTTTTTTTTTAATTGCTTTTGGATTGAGATAAACAAAGAAGAAATTTCAGCTCACAGACCAATACAAATTTCGGGGGTTCAGGGAGCCCCTTAACTAGGTCTAACCTTCACTTCTCCAGTGGTCTGCTCCACTTTCATATTTCTCTTCCTGAGGAGGAGATGGAATTTTGATGCATATAATAAGAGGAAAAATGCATAATTTGCTTTCCACTAGATTATGGTCCATAGCCTGGTATAATCATACATGCTGGGGAAAAACAGTTTTTTTGTCTTGCTCCACTGACTTCAGTGGGATTGCCCATGAGGTAACGAACTCAATAGAGTGGCCAAGCCTTTCACAACCTAGACTTCAAGCAAGGTTAAACCCCCATTCAATTTTGAAAAAAAACGCAGTAATTGAGTAATTTGCCTTAGAAAGTGTTTCCATTATTTACCATGAGTAATAATGGTGCTTTAAGGAGGATATTTTTGGATAATGTGATTGATTGTAACTTAATTAATACGGAAGTCCAACATTTTGAATGAGACAGTGGAAAGAATCCAAGAAAGAACCAAAATATTAACAGAAAAGGAAAAGCAAAAGTCTCGTTAGTCAGATGCTGCTGTTGATAGGAACACTCCCATGTGTTATACAAGCTGTGCTAAGCATGGATCATATGGTTGCTATCTGATGGATACAACAAAATCAGTCACTTGTTTAATTCAGTTCTGGTCTAAGTCAGGGAAAAGCAGTCAAATTAAGGTAGGGAGGAATGTAAAATATAGGTGTTTGAAATTAGGCACACAAATCCATAAGTGTGACTTCCAGAGGTGCTGAGTGTTCTCCCCTCTCATCATTGCTCATGGGTACCAAGCCATTTCTATTTGAGGGCTGAAAATCTCGCTTTGAACAGCATATGTCAAGATGTATATCTTACTAGATGCCATGACGACATTTTTCTTGATTAATCAATACTCAGCTTTGCATTCAAAGCTAATCTAACTTTCCTTCTGACTACATAAAACAGATAATAGTCTTGGTCTGACCTTGGACTGGCTCCTTGGTGATTAGAACACAAAGATTGCTCTCTTTCTTCCTTTTTTTTTTGACATAACCTTGCACTGGGGAGCTTCCATCCTAGGGTTGGGAAGTTCCAGGTGATGGTGACATCTTCTTTCCTGACATCTACAACTTGAGGCTGAGACACCTGTCTTGGAGGCTCTACACAGAAGAAAATCAAATCAGCACACTACAATCAGAATTCATTGACTCCAAGTTGTGTGTACGTGTTATGTTTATATTTTATGTGTGTGTGTATAAATATATATGTATGTATGTACAGCAAGAAGTCAAGGAGGGTAACTTGTATGTTAAGGTTTATTCTTGGCCACAGCCTTTTTCTAAAGACTCTTTCTTTGCCGTCTACTTCCCTTTGTCATTTCAAATGTTAAAACATTTCAATTCTTGCACTTATTCTGAAAAGGAGCTCTTTCTGCAATGCATTACAGAGCGGCTCAGAACTGCCTTCCCTAATGCATTGGAAGTTTGGACAAAAATGCAAAGTTTTAGGTGAGAACCAATATATTGACTTCAATTTGGTAATTTTCTCTCTGGAATGTTTCAATAGGCCAGGCTTGCTCTTTGCAGTGTATCTTCTGTGATACACTCTGGCCTTGGGGAAAGGGGACTGCAAATCCCCTTTCACTGGGGATCCCAGTCCATAAAGAAAAAATGGGAACAAGAGGTACCCGAACTATAACTCCCAGAAGATAGTTCAGTAGCATTTTCTAACCAAGTTAGTTTTTGGCTGACATATTTTCTTTTTTTGGCTGCAAAACAAAATGTTTTTAAGCATTCCTCCCCCACGATATTTTCCAGAGAAAGCCACTTTTCATTTCTGCTGTATCCCACTAAGCTTACGTAACTGACACTAGAACAGTGTGTCAGTCAGTCCTCTCTTGTGGCCAGTCCATGTTGAGGGGTTTCTGAGTCCACAAACGCTTGCAGTGAAAAGACCTGGGTATTTGTTTGATCCTGGCTATCAGCCTAAGCACAAAGCAGCTTCTAAGCTCTGTCCTTGGAATTCATCCCCTGAAGCACACGGGACAGTGTTCTTTTGGGGACTGGCGAGGAGGAAGAGGACAAACACGATGGGAAGTGGGACTGTGAAACCACATTAAAAACAGCTGGTTAATAAATTCTCCAGCAGAAATTTCTTCTGTTTCCAGGGGCTTGATGAGGCCCTCAGAGTTGATGGCACATATTCTGAACTAGTAGGCTTTCCCTTCCTCCACCTTCTTTGTAGCAAATGTAGTGTAGTTGCTTTCCACCACTCCTACTTTGATCCATGATTTTTTCTCCAGCCATCCCCCTCTTGATGATGAAGTGAGTCACCTGCTTTCCTCCATTGCCTTTGGGTGCTTTCTATCTCATTTTACATTTTCCCCATGTGTTACAGGAACTCTGCTTTCCCCTGTGGGGTTTTTAGTTTGTCTTCAGTGTGAGCAGCTGACCAGAGTGACATGGAGGGCTATTATTTAGAGGGTCATATCTTGTCATGGAGTAAATCAGTGTAGATTACAACAAAACTAAACTGTCTTGACTGCAAGATTTTTAAAAAGAAAGTCTGGATTACAGTGTCTGTAACCCAACATATCTAACTGTGATTGTCCTGCTATAAAATGATTAATTTAGGACCTACTAAAAAAGTTGAGGTAAGGATTGACAGCAGCCGAGCCACAGTCATTTTTCAGATTCAGCATAATGGCTCCACTGTCTTCTCTCACACAGGTTTTGATTGTGAGTAATGCAGTCACTGGCTTTCTCCATCACCACTTTCTGTTCCTCTGTCACCTCAATACCATGTTGGGCATGGGCTTTGCCTTGAAAGGCACCTTGATGCTTGTTGTATGTCTTCACAGTAACCCTGTGGGCAGCAAAAAGCTCGAGGACAGATTTTTCAACAACAGGAGAATCTGGAAAGAACCGAGACACCTGAAACTGCAGCTGCAAATATAGCTTTGACATCTTTCCTGTGTCTGTGAGTTCCTAGAAAAGGTGGCCCAAAGCTGGGCCATTCATACACTCCTTCATGTTTTTAATATAAGAATCCTGTATTTTGTGAAAGTCTTCAGGGACACTCAAAACCTTCAGCGTGTTTTGATTCAGTTAATTTAGTTTTGTTTCTTGTACAGGGAGCAGGCTGACCTCCTTTAGTTCAGCTCAGCAGAAAAAGAAGGACCTCTGGGAAACAGCAAGCCCCAAAGCTCCTCACTTCCCTAGGGCATGAAGATTTGATTCAAGGCAATTTCTAAGTTTTGCAAGGCACAAGAAGCAGCCCTTTGTGCTGTTCTTCCCTAAGGCCACACTGGGATCTCTATGATCGTGATAAAGGTAGTAGAATCAAAGTTTGGTGCTGCTTGTAAAGAAAATGATCCCTCATTTGTTAGAGAGTAACATGGGAACATGGTAAGGATGTCCTGCACACAATAAAAGAAAATAACCAGGTTCCTAAACATATTTGGTGTTTTTCCTTTTATTTTTGTCACACAACGTCTATGTTTAGAAATTAATATCTTCTGCTGAAAGTCATAAAAAAGCATTCAAAAATTGTTTTGAATGCAGGAAAACCAACCCTCCCTATACGAAAGCTTTGCTGTGGATGGGTTTTTACTGCAACAGGTATGATAAATACTAGATGCTGCAGCCACAGCACCCTTACAGCTGCATTTGTCCCGCTCTCCGTGCAGCGGTATCTATCCACTTTGCCTTGATTCAGTAGACAGAACAAGAGGCTTATTTCCGTGCTGCAGATGACTCTGACAGTCCATCTGGCGCCATCTGGCTGCCAAAAGCTGAGTAATACGCATATTTATATATTTCTACATAAAATTTCAGAAAAGGTGTTTTTCTTGTTGCTCATGACAACAGTGTTTGAAGTAAAGGCTCAGGCCAAAATTCTTGATCACTGATTTATAAACACAGAAGCCTATTCTTAGTCACTTAAAATCAATCAGTACGACTGTTCAATTTTCTCGTCTTGGGGAACAAAGAAGCAGAAAGAAGAGGTTTTGCTCATGTACGTAGATAAGCCTGTAAAATGGTACAGGCCCAGGTAAGGAGACCTGGTGAAGCACTGATTCTGCAAGTGTTTGTGTACGCCTGGTAAAGAGCAGTAAGGAGATGGGCTGGCTACCTCCAACGGCAACTGTTGCTCCACTCTGTCCCCTTGGCTCTGAACGTCTGCCTCCCTTCACACTCCTCTCCCGTTCTGTCCATGATGAGTTTGTGGATGGCTCCTGCTTCACTATCCAGATCCTTTTCATGTCTGCAATCTGACAAGAAGATTGAGGCAGGAAACAACTCACATTGTAACAAACACCATCTCTAACCCTGTCCCTGAATCCTCTGATCAGTTTCCTGCTCTAAGCGGTCAGGATTTCTAGCTCCTACACTGATAAAATGCTCTGTGAGCTATGGACAAAACGAATTCAGTGTTATGTGGACAAAGTGATCTGTGCATCTGCATGGATGAGCCACATGGCATGTAACCAAGGGTGTGCATTAGCATGCAAAGGATACATCTACTGATTACTCTGAAAATCAGAGCCTGGGAGAGGGAGAATGGTGGGTGGTGAGAAGCCAACCTTGTGGGAAAGAATGTGAGTCTACAGGCTGAGAAAATGGGTTAGAAAATGTGAAAGCATCTTTACAGGAGACTGGGAAGGAAAATTTTGAAAAAGCCAGGATTCAAAGCCAGATCTTAGTAAGACTGAGGCTGCAGTACACTGGCAAAGATTAGATCCGTTCTTGTCTGATCTGTCCATCTGTTTGTCCTTAGTCAAAAGCCCTTTATCAAAACCAGGCCAAGTCCCACAGTGGCCCTTTGGAGAAAACTTCCCACTAGGGTTTCATCATACTGACAATACCACGGCATTTTACCTATTTGCCATCATTGAGCCATATTCCTTCCACCTTTGCGTCATTCAGGACAACACAGAGTTCGGCTGGATCCCCAGTTAGAGCGTGAACTTCACACACATACTCTTCATGGTTGCAAATGTCTCTGGAAGAAATCCCAGTGGAAGCATGTGAACAGAAAAGCTGTTCAGAATGGCTGTTGACGGAGCGCTTCAAACACCAAGGACGTATTTAATGGCAGGGAGACCTCATAACAAAACGGACAGGTCCTCAGGACAAAAGTGGTTTAGTGAATTGGACATCATGGGAAGAAAGGGGGATGGAGAAAGGCTGTTCCTAAGTAGGTTTTGCCCTTCTTTATGGGTGTTGACTGGAGGGAATGTAGCTATAGGAACCCCAAAGCTGAAGCAGAACAGAGCCTCTTGGCACTGCTCCAGACCCTTAGTTGTTCCAGAGGAGCTGTCAAACCAGCCAAACGCTTCCTCTACTGCCTACATAATATTTGTATCTGCACCTGAACTCTGCATGGGGAAAGAGGAGTCTGTAACTAAGGCACCAGCCTGCAATTCCAGTGTGCACAGGAGTCAGAGGCAGCTCAGCCATGGCTTTTCAGGTTACCTGTGATACAGAAGTGGTTTCTGTCCCAGAGGAGTGGTCAGAGAAGGCCCCTGCCCCACACTGTCCCTTCAGGCCACCCTGGCCATGGCCCGCAGAGGGCACTCACATACCAGTCCTGGTACCCATCCTCCAGGAGCCAGGGCTTCCTTGCCCACAGCCAGCCACACTCAACCCTGGCCACCGACTCCTCGCCAGGCTGCACACCTGGGAAGTCCAGGGCTGGGGATGCCACTGGGAAACTGCTCCCTTCTGGCCTGTTTTGGGAAACTAAAATGAGAAATACATGGCCAAAATGCAACTAATGGACTGACTTCCGCCCAAGTCCATACACAAGAACAGGGTTTGCAGGACATCATCTGACAGAGAAAACGCAGGACTATTAGGAAGAGACCAGCTTCACAGAGACATCTGTCAGGGATGGACACTAGGGCAGATTAATCTTCCATGTGAGAAAATCTGCTTGACCTCACAGGTGAGCTTCTTTTGGCTCCTGAAGTTTCCTTCATACCATCCTACCAACTGAATATTCAGTTGTTCATGAACCTATGAAGGATATGTTACTATAATTTTATCCTCCTTCCATACAGTTCATTTTAAAATGATCAAGTGCTGCACTTTTCATGGAAGGCACCTGAGCATAGTTCAAAGCCGGTCCACTTCTAGCAGAAGTCGTCTCAAATACTAACAGCCACTAAAATCCACACCCTAACTTTGAAATTCTCCTCCAGCCTATGCTGAGATCATGAATCTAAGCTTTCCAAGTTTTTTCCTGGTCTTAACAGCCTTGTATCTTTCTATAAAGATCACAGACTTAAGTTTACAGCATCAATAATGCTACTGCAAAATTAATTCACAAAATAAAAGTGATATTAAATATTTACCAGCCTCGTGTTGTGCTGCTGGTCCTCAGCAGACTGCAGTCCCATGGGTAGCTTTAAAGAATCAAGATAAGAATTCATTAGGACAACCCTGATTAAAATAAAAAACACAGTACACTTTACTGGGCTGGTTTAGGTGACATGTGCAAGGACTTAAATGGAAGATTTACTGCTTTATGCTTCTACCACTTTATACAGCAAAAGGAAGTCCTTAATTATTATCTGCATGCTACCAAGACAGGGCATAGACTAATGGCTTATTCCATTTTAAACAATAAATAGGTGGCAGAGCAGCATTATCTCACATCAGTTTCCTAGCTGTTACAGCAAAGCAGCACTGCTCCTCTCCAGAGTTCACTAAAGAACAGTGTAAAGACTACTATTCTGCCTCTGCTTCCTCTCTTGAGCCACTCACACTTACCTTCCACAGTTATACTGGCACTGCTGTACTGCTCATTAGGGTCACTGTCTTGCGTAGCCTATGATCACTGTGGAACTTCCTTAGTCACTCAGCTCAGCAGCATTAACAATAAGCTCTGCTCTCTTCCCTTCATGCTTCATGATGTACTGAGGAGACTTCTCAGTCCCTCGTCCATTCTACATCCCCTTCAGGGTGACATCTTCAGAAGTCAGCACACCAGGCAGGCTTTTCCCTTCTTTTTTACTTGGGTGTTCTCAAAATTGCTGACGAACTGAATTGGAACCCCTCTTTACTTCCAGTGTGAAAATGAGGTCTTGATGCTCCTCTGTTTGCCTGTCCACAAACCAGCTTTATGAGACTGCGGCTTCCAATTTTTTCAGCCCAAGCTCTGGGGCTTTGTGTTTCAGCTTTGTGGATTTTGCAGTTCAAACCCTGCTATCTTTCATTTAACCCACCCACTGCCCAAAGATGCTTATTTTGCATTACTTATGGTCAATGAAGAGTGGAGTGTTCTGCACTAGATCTCCAGTCTCAACACTGAGTTCTTTAAAGTCACTGGACAGAACACCCTTAATTTTCATAGTGTGGGCCAATCCATCATCAGATGTGATGATTTCATACTTATCATCCCACTTCAACTCTTTCCCATTGAACTTCTAGGTGAAGTTTTGCAGTTTCTCTGGCATGCAGATTTCAAGCACTACTGTCTGTCTTTCAGTCTCTTTCCGTGGTTTCACTTCTGTCAGGAGTTAGGGGCTCACCTGTTAAAACACCAAAAAGACAAATACTCGTACTGTTATGCTTAGTTCCTGATCTCAGATTTCCTACACTAAATAGCCAGACTTCAGTGAAGTCATTTTGATTTGTTTCTTGAGTGGTAGCAGAAAGATCAATTCATTCCTTCAACTTCTGTGGAAATTAAGCTAACTACAGTTCATAATATTCAGTAAAAGTTGCATATAATCCTACAAAGCTGATTACCAACAGACACACTGCTTTTCTGTTCAGTTATTCTGTCTTAGCTCTGCTTTTTTTTCTCTCCTTTACTGCAGGTGATTGTAAAGTAAATGGCTTGAGGCAACTGCAGATGACATCTAAAAGCACACCTAGAACCATTTGGCAAGCTGAAGGAGGACTGACATCTTCCTGCATTATCTGTCAAGAGTGCTGCAGTGCCTAGCACAGGATCACTATCTGGCTTAAGTAAGGTAATATACCACACTACCAAATAGCTTGTGCCCAAGCCCTGCTAAGGGCTTTGTAAAAAAGTTAAGGATTATACTTAAAGAATGGTACTTATGGCAAAGCTTATCTTTAAGAGATGGTCCCACTGCAATGAAAGGTAAGGCAGGTGGGCAGCATCACTTTTACTTAGCATTGATTTAGAGCAAGTTTGCTGTATTTAATGTGGTTGGTTTTCTTTCAAACAGCAGGCACACATTTGGCTGGTTGTAGGAAGCATATGCAGATGAAAAAAGATCGTTGTCATTATGCCCAGGCCCATCCACTCACTCCCAAGTCATGTAACACTGTTTGAGGATAGTTCACTTCCACTAAAAGGACAGTGCCAAGGTGCATTTTGTCATTCCCATTTTTTCCACTAAAACTGGTCCAAATTCAGTAGTGACTCACACCCCTGCCACGCTGACGGTCATTGGAGAATTTGGCTTATTATGTGTAATATCTAGGCTTCAAACTGAAATCTGCTGTCTCCTGAAAGGTGTTTTCACATGGGTGCTTTGGTAATTGTGGGTTGGCTTATGACTTGTGCAATGTTAGGTTTCTGAGTCTAAAAAGACCAGTGAAACAGGAATGTTGCAAAGACATATAAGAAAAGAAAGTAGGTCACAGTTTCACCCACTGATTTTGACCCTCAAATTTTTGTCTGCAGATGTTGACATTGTACACAGAACCTCATGTCTCCGAGAACAAAGACTACCTATCACTCTCAGTATAACAGAGTTTCTTTTCAGCCACAAGACCACTGTAGGTGCCTAGGTCCTTCCCATTCACATTGGTGATGCACAACATGTACTTCATACCCATATGCATCATATAATTTTTTTCTCCAGGAATACAGGGAACACAAGGGGTCTTCCCCATAATAAGCACAACGCTTGCACCTGTGAAAACATGTTCTTTTTATGCAATGGACACAGAGGACAAGACACACAGTACTCAGTTTAAAGTCAGCTGGGGATAGATTCTTTCATCCTGCTTCACCCCACTCTACTTGCAGCAAATCTGCCCTGCAAAGACTCCCCATTTTGTCTAACTTAAAAATTCTTCCAAGCCTAGTTGTTAGTACCTGGTCTAGTCACTACTCAAGCCAGACCTGTAGAGCTTACCTTTAGTCATGATCAAGGATACTGCATAGATGGCATCAGTGTGGGTATTGGACACTACACACTTGTAATTATCTGCATCATCTCAGGAGAAGCATTCAGATTGGAAAGAAAGAATCCATAGAGAAAGCAATAAGCAAAAGCTCCATGTAAGTTGAGGTGGTGGGGAGCAGATATGGCAAATGTATGAGTAAATTCCTCTTTTTATATGTGTTTAAATCAGTATTTTTTTAATCATTAACAGAATTGACCTGTTGAAAATCCAGAATTTCTGAAGGCAGAAATTTTGAGGCCAAATCCAATGCTTCCTCCTCCCTAAAGATCCCTCACAGTCTTCCCAAAGTCCCAAAACCAGACAAAAGTTTTCCCACTGACAGTGATGTATTTTTGATCAGGTCCATTCTTGGCCTAAGGCAGCAAAATGAAGCCACAATTCTTCTCAGAAAGTGAATATCACCCCTGAACTGCATAAGCAATAGAGAGACCAGAAGAGGGTGAATGGAAGCTGTTGGACTCTGGAGTACTGTAGGAAAAGAAAAAGTTTGAGCTGATCTGGCTGGCAGACTTGTAAACAAAGGACTGCCTGACAGAAGAGGTGAATTAGAATGAACTAAGAATTAAGGAGAGAAAGGGACAGAGTAAGGAAAGTAAGGAAAAGAACAGAAGGAGGGCAGAACTTTAGCAGCCATGGGACATCACAAATTAAACAGGAGTGAACTGGGACATGTCTTGAATATTATGAATTATTAAGATTTAGCGTTAGTTTCATCTGAATGGCACACAAGAGGCAGTAGGGCCTCACTATGCTAAACACAAAACCAAGTAACAAAAATAATGGTTCCTGCCCTGATGCTCTTTTTCTGTTCATTGGAAACACTGCCCTATAAACGCAAAACAATATTTGAAAGTAGCAGTATTGCAGTAGGCTGACTGCAAATGGGGATATTTTTATTGCTGCTGAGGAATATTATAGTGCTTAAGTTTTTCTTTTTTACAATTTTTACTGCGGAAATAATTAAAAAAATGAGCTAATGGCATGAAAAAAAGGGGTGCTACCTTAGCCCATACTTCTTAAAAATACTGTCAAAAACATTCTGGATCCTTCTTCTATTGGTACCCACTCTCTCCTTCCCATGTTGCATTAAGCTTTGGTTTACTTTTAACTTTAGCTGAGAATATTGCTTTGTCTTCAAAAATTCAAGAAGAAACACTGGAATTAATGAATAAATGAGTGAAATGGAACAGGGGCCTGTTACCTACTTTCTCTGTTTGGGTTTATTTTAAATGCATGCTTTTTCTGTCTGCTTTATGGAGGAGATTAGATTAACCTTGCTTTACTTTACTTACTGTACTTATTACAACTTTACATCTATCACAGATACCACTCTGGGAATGAAATTTGTTTGGTAGCAGTGCTCTTCACACTGACAGGAATGATTTATGATTTTTTGGTGATATATAATAAAGACTCATATGATCGTCCTGTCACTTTAGACAGTCACAGATCTGTCATATGTGGGAGATTATACATGATGGAAAGGCTTATTTACTTTTGCATTAAAGGTCACATTCTTCCAGCCCCAGCCAAATCATTCAATCATGAGTTTTGCATAAACAAGAATTGCTGTATTTAAATCAGTAAGGACAGGTTTCCAGCAGCTAAAATGAACAGCGGCTTTGCTACTGATTATGACTGATCCACGACAAATCTCTAAAAACAGTGAGGATGGGCACAGGTAACTGCAGTTTGCAGCTATTTTTTTTTACCACTCTTCCAGTTGTAGAAGATGTCGGACCATATTTACTTGCATGGGGTGGGTGAATATACCTAAGAGTACCTGAAAATGCAGTCAGTTGTTGGCATGTACTAGATAAAGAACTGTCACCAGAAATTGTTGTTACTTACCCTCTGGTGTTGCCAGGGGACAAGGTTCTTCCACATAATTCAAGAACGCTTTCTCTAGCAAGGATCTCAAAGGAGCTTGTCACCATGCTAAAAGACTCCAATATGGCAGAAGACTTCCTAGAAACAACTTCTTCGGCTGGGGAAAAAATATGTTAATCAAGCAGAACAGAGAGGTACTCTTTGAAGGATTTATTTACTGGGAGTGGGAAAGAGTGGACACAACAAGAATCCCTGAAACATAAGGTTACACCGAGAATTGCCCCAGTCAGTTAACACTCTTGGGAGAGGAAGGTTTGTGCAGCAAGAAGAGTGCTAGCTGTCCGTAGGAGACTGCTGATCAATTCCTTGCTTCTTTCCAGTCTTTCTGCAGGATTTTGGGCAATAATTTGCTTTCTCTGTACCTGTCTTGTCATCTACACAATGGGAAAAATCAGGCTGCCTTGCTGCACAAGAGTGCGGCAAGGTGCTTTGATGTTAGATGTCATTCAAGAAAAGTATCAAAACTGGACCTATCAAAAGGCCTATTAGGACTTACTCTGTTCTGCAGAAGCTGTACTAAGCTCCTGAGTACTGCTCATGCCCTACGTTTAGACAAATGCCCACAGTTTAAGGCAAATTCTCGTCCTTTAAGCTATTCATTTCAGGAAGCTCCAAAGAGCTGCATTTTTCTATCAGAATGAACCCATTTAGTATGTTTTTATAAGAACTAGTTCTTCAGGTAAAACTGTATTTTTCTTTTTCCCAGCCAGACTGACCAGTAAGGAGCTGGCCCCAAATACTCATTTCTAACAGCTCCATACAAATGCCTCACTGTAACTGAGATATTTTTCTGTGGTTAATAGCAAAAGGCCTCAGTTTTACACCAGGGAAGTCAACAGAAACTCTACTACCAGCTTGGATTATTCTGGTTTATTCATTTAGACTATTTCATTGCACTTTTTCTTAATCAAAGACCTCCTCAGCTTTCCTAAGTGTATCCCATACAGTGGGATACGTGAATGCTACAATGGCCTGTACACACCCTGCTCTCAGTGGATGTGGCTGGGAACTGTGCCGTTGTCCTCACTGCAGTGTCGAGACAGAACCAGTAAGGAGGTTGCTTTAAGCCAAGGTAATCAAAGCCAGACAAAATGTTTCTAATCAAAGGCAATGGCTGATGCAGGGGCAACACCTGTAGTCTTGCAATAGCAGGTAGACCATGTGCTGGCCTTTGAGAAGAACAAAAATACTCACTTCCCCCTCAGCAGAAGGCAAGCCCCACCCCACAGATGCAGCCCACCTTTTGTCAGCTTGATGTGCATCACCTAGGGAGGCCATGTGACCATACTACAGGAAAAAATTCTGTCACCATATAGCCTGTTTCCAGTGGGGACTCTGCTGCTTATACCTATGCCAAGACTGGTCCCAGTATGGAAGGCAGTTTGGAGAAAAGGGACGACTATTCAATTCTAGTCCTTGAGGGATAAGTACTAGTCATCTAGAAATTGTAGTTCCCTAGTTTTAAAAAGTGTTTCTTGACAAGACAGATACAGTAAGGAATGGTAGTCTGACACAGCGGTGTGCTGCTGAAGGATCTTGGGGCAGAAGGAAATCAATCCAAACCACAAGCCTTTCCAAGATTTGGGGGTACAAATGATAAAGCTATGATTATGCACTGCAACCTAGAAGATACAGTCTACAGGGAAGACAATGTTAAGACTATTTGACCTTTAGACTTTGCTTTGTGGCCAGCGGAAATCATAGCTATGCCAAAAGAGCTCTGTTTTGGGCATCCTCCCAAGGAGATCCTTTTCCTTATCAGAATATACATACCCTTTTCTCCTTGCTGAGCTGGCCTTTGTCTCCAGCCTGCCTGTATGAGAGACAGATGTTCTCTGACTCCTTATGCACAGAAGACAAGTGAAGAGTCTCTATCCTAGACTATGTATCTCCATATACCCTCTAAAATTATACAGGGATGTCATGTATCTCTAGACCCTGTTACGTCCTCCCTCTTCTGTTCAGAAATTTTCTTACAGACACAATTTTTAAAACCTTTCCTACAAAACAAGAAGGCAAGAGGAAGAGATCACTCTTGCTTTTGCCTGGTCTGCCCAAAGAGACCCCCAGAGACCGTCCCCCCGCCCTGCCCCTTACCACCCTTTCTCACTGTTCTGTTCTCACCCTTTCACTCTTGCATACCAATGGTCATCGGTGTTGGTGACAGAAATGATTGAGGTTGGTTAGGAAAAGACAAGATGTTACTCTATAATCCCAAACACCATAGAAAAGAGCGTATTTTTCCCTCGGTCATTATGGGGCAAATCCACACATAAGCACCAAGTGCTAAGATGAGAAGGCACGTAGCATACTGCTTTACTCACCTGCTCCACTGCACAACTCTCTGCACACCTTCAGGTTTATTTGGATTTTCAAATCCTACAAAGTTCACAGTGACATGGTTTAAAAGCCAACCCACCATTTTAACAGTTCCTCCTTTCACCTTAAAAATTGAATTCCCTTTACTTGTATTTCTTTTACCTGACCATAATTCTCATCCTTGGCCAGATTTTCTGAACATGAAAATGTTACAGGTTAAGATCCAGTAGCTTGTGCCAGCTAAGGAGCAGAAATGGCTGGTAAGAAACAGATTTTTTCTAAACTCCTGGGCTATTACTTTTTGTTATCCTTCAGTCAGGAGAGCAAGCACTCTGTTAGAAAAAATTGCCTATAATACTAAGTGATGAGCTTTTGGAAGCCTTGTCAGATAACAAGATTTCCTGTTTCTTGATGAGACTGGAACCGACTTCCAGAGCCCAAAAGGCTGCACTTGAAGGATGCGACATTGTCTGTTACTGCCCATCAACACGACTCAACTTGCTCATACCTTGACTGTGGACAAGAAAGAAAACAAAATGATAATGCAGGCAACACTCTGTGCTTAGGAACACAGATATACCATGAATCAACCTACAGGTACTCTGCAGAGAGATTAACTTCACTCATCACATACAGTGTGGCTATCACATTGTATTTACTATGGCTGCTATTAACAGAATCAGTGCACATTTACAAGGCAAACAGGATCTCAAGAAAAGACTTGTCAGTACCACTGAAGTACACACCTGATGTGTGAATGGTAATTTCAGTTTCAGTTACAGAAGACAGAGTTGGACAAGTTTGACTAATTCTTTTGTAGGTAACGGAGTCTTCCCTACACCATCCTTTCAACAGTTCTTTTACTCCTGGTTTCAAGTGTCCCAAGGAATTATACTTCAGAGTGGTACTTCACAAGGTTCCTTTCTTGGAAAGGGAAGGAAAGGAAAAGCAAAGCAGATAGGAGACTAAAGCTACTGATCTCACACAGCCAATTTCCACCCTGCCTGCCCACAGCCACAGAATACAAAGTATTAGGACATTCTTGAGAATATATGTTTATGTATATTTTACCTTTTTTTTCCAGCTGCTAAGCTCCTGATTATTCCTACTAAAGAGACAGGAGCTTTCAAGACCATTACTGAACCTTCTGTGCAACTCAGCTCACATGAAGTCCTGTAGATTGCTGCATTCCTAGGAAGATGCCTGGGTCCCTTTACACTGGACAAATATGGCTTTGAGTAGTTCAGAATTTAAATACATACTGGTCTCTTGTGGGCTATGTTGTTACATCCTTTACACTGGCTTCAGCAGTTTCTCATTCTTGGAATAACAGGACAATAAAACTTCAAGTATGATGCTAAAAGGAGTAAGCCTTCTGTAGGCCAAAAGGATACCTTTTTATTTAAAAATAAACATTACCTCCCCAATCCCAGTTTTTTTAATGATTGATTGTTACACCATTTCAAAACTGTGATGAAAGGCAGACTATTAAACAATTAACCAGTCTTGTTTTTTATGTTAAAAACAAAATATATGGGTCCAGGTTTCAAAGAGTTAAACATTCAACAAATCCTGCTTTGGTGTTTAAGTCAGTCCCCAGTGCTCCTTTCACACTTCAGTGAAACGCCGAGGCTTTGGCTTTGTTTATTTTTAAGTGATATAGGCAGCAGTTTCCACCATTTTCAAGTCCAGCCAGTTCATTCAGTTACTCAAACAGGGACTAGGTTATTTAGAAAATCAGTTCACAAATTTAGATTACAGAGGTCATTCTTTATACAGTTCTCTTCTGCTCCTTAATAAATCTGAGATTCCGTCACCCTTCTTCATATGGAGGACTTCATTCCCAACAAGTAAGGTAATTCTGAAGAAGAGAATGAATTAGAGATCTCAGCCTGTGTATTTACCTCTCTTACTTTACTAGCGTTAACAGCAGCAGTGCTGAAATAGTGCAGGTACAAGAGGCTATTTTACGTGTATAAGGGTCTATCCATTCTGAATGACACAAACTACATATCTGGCTTGCAATGAAGGCTGAACTAGTGACAATAAACTGCTTCTCTTAACTGACTGCATTTGATTTCTGTTTGGAACAGATTGCTGTTACCTATCCTGTATTTATCTTAACTTCAGATGAAAAGGGAGTCTGCAGGAGGCACCTGGGTTATACTTTGAAAAATACAGGAACTTAGAAAACCAAAGAACATCAAAATCTAGCCAAAATCTAGCCAACTTCCAGAGGCTGACAGGAATAATTCTAGGGGTGAACTCTGGAAAAAGCAATGGCAACATCCCCTGGGAATATACCACCTTTCCTGATGAATTTAAGATGATTTCTGCTAGTCTAGGAAAGAAAGAGGAAGGTAAAAACTTTAACAAAAATCAAGAAAAAAAATATGCAGAGGTCGAAACATTGTCAACTTTTCCAGTGAGCAAATAATACCATATACAGATGGCCAAATTAAACATGTTGTAGTTAACAGGCTGAAGAATGATTCCAGCAAGACAGGCTCTGTGCTCCCTTCTCTAGAAGTTAGTGTTCTTATTAACCCAGATGCATTTATCATATCAGAAGTGCGTGGAAGTGGGACTGGTCATGCTGTAAAGTGGATAAGGTACAATTTATTGCTTGTCTAATAAATCTATCAAGGAACCAACCTTCACTTAACGTCTTCAATAATCTAATTCAGGAACAAGAGTGTAACTTAGATACAGAGAAACCTAGTATCGGGGGCTGGAAGTCACATTTTCACTGACAAAATCAGAACACTGCCAACCCAATCCAATTCCTCCCACCTATCCAAACTGACTCAAAAAATCAGGGAGTTCCTTTTCATGTTCATTTCACAGTGCTCATGAATCCTCCCTCATGCTTCTGTTCTTACACCAGCTACTGTGGCACGTTGAGTGGGCACGTGCATATGCACACACAGTGCTGTGCGGGAAAACCAATGCATTTAATAGAGAAAATCTTTCAGTTTGGATTGTTAAGTCTGGCCACACTGACAGACATAGGCCTCAAAAAGGGGAAGAGTGACTCTGAATGATCTCTTCATTACCCTGACCTTTGTGACGCTTGAGTGTTTGCTCTCCATATTCCTCACAGCAGCCTAATGACCAAGAAAACAACAGTGGATGTAGTGAAACCAATCACATCTGGTTTTCCTTCTTTTGAGACAAAAGGAGTCAAAGGTAATTTACAACAGAAGGTTTCTGTTGTTCTGTTGTGCCGTATTAGTTTTGACTTAATTCCTGACAGTCTTTCTTGTGTCCACTTCAGAGGCAAAAAAACTAAGCATGCAAAGGAGAAAGAGCAAAAGGATCTATGCAGGATTTTTTCCTTCTGATCTCTGGAGAGAAGTGTTGCCCTTGCCTTTTCAGAGCAAAGCAGACACCTTGCTGCTGCTACTGGGACTAGGGGAGTTAAGGTCAGACATGCCTTGGACCACAAGGCAGGAACTGGGGGACCTAAGTCCCTCTCACTGTAAGAGAAGATCAGCTTCATGACCACCTGAGGAACCTGAAAATATAGAAGTCTATGGAACCTGACAAGATGTATCCCAGAGTCCCGAGGGAATTGGCTGATGTAGTTGCCAAGCCACTCTCCATCATATTTGAAAAGTCATGGCAGTCAGTTGAAGTCCCTGGTACTAGAAAAAGGGAAACATTGCACTCATTTTTAAAAAGGATAGAAAGGAGGACTCTGGGAAGTACTGACCTGTCAGCCTCACCTCTGTGCCTGCGAAGATCATGGAACAGATCCTCCTAGAAGCTATGTTAAGGCATATGGAGGACTGGGAGGTGATTCGAGACAGCCAGCATGGCTTCACCAAAGGCAAGTCCTGCCTGACCAACCTAGTAGCCCTCTATGGAGTGACTGCATCAGTGGACAAGGGACGAGCTACGGCTATCATCTATCTGGACTTCTGTAAGGCCTTTGACATAGTCCCCCACAACTAAACTGGAAAGATGTGGATTTGATGGGTGGACTATTCAGTGGATGAGGAATTGGTTGGATGGTTGCATCCAGAGAGTAGTGGTCAATGGCTCGATGTCCAGACGGAGATCAGTGACAAGTGGTGTCCCTCAGGGCTCCCTACTGGGACCAGTACTGTTTAATATCTTCATCAACAACGTAGTGGGGTTGAGCACACGCTCAGCAAGTTTGTGGATGACATCAAGCTGAGTGGTGAGGCTGACACGCCTGAGGGACGCAATGCAATCCAGAAGGACTTTGACAAACTCAAGAAGTAGGCCCATGAGAACCTCATGAGATTCAATAAGGCCAAGTGTAGGCTCCTGTACCTGGGTCAGGGTAAACCCTGGTATCAAGACAGGCTCGGAGATGAAGGGACCGAGAGCAGCCCTGCCGAGAAGGACTTGGGGATACTGGTGGATGAAAAGCTGGACATGAGCTGGCAACATGCGCTCGCAGCCCAGAAAGCCAACCGTGTCCTGGGCTGCATCAAAAGAAGCATGGCCAGCAAGTCAAGGGAGGTGATTCTGCCCCTCTACTCCACTCTCATGAGAACCCACCTGGAGTACTGCATCCAGCCCTGGAGCCTTTAGCACCGGAAAGACATGGACCTGTTGGAGCGGGTCCAGAGGAGGGCCACAAAAATGATCAGAGGGCTGGAACACCTCTCCTATGAGGACAGGCTGAGACAGTTAGGGTCATTCAGCCAGAAGAGCAGGCTCCAAGGAGACCTTATTGCCGCCTTTCTGTACTTAAAGGGGCCTTATAAGAAAGATGAGGACAGACTTTTTAGTAGGGCCTGTAGCGACAGGACAGCAGGTAACGGTCTAAAACTGAAAGAGGGTAGATTCAGACAAAATACAAGGAAGACATGTTTTACGATGAGGGCAGTGAAACACTGGAACAGGTTGCCTAGAGAGGTGGTAGATGCCCCATCCCTGGAAACGGTCAAGGTCAGGTTGGACGGGGCTCTGAGCAACCTGCTCTAGTTGAAGGTACCCCTGCTTGCTGCTGGGGGGTGGGACTAGATGACATTTAAAGGTCCCTTCCAATCCAAAATATTCTATGATTCTATGACAATAAGAAAACTGACTTGGGCAAATGCTGCCATTTCCCAAAGGAGAATTTAGTATGGTGCACAGTACTGAAGACTTCCCTGCCCCTAAAATTCTGAGATGTATTGACATCAAAAGGTAGGCAGAAGAGCTCTCTGAACAGTGTCTGGCATGACAGGCTTTCCCCAAGGGAAGAGATGATCCCTGGAAAACACTGGCTATCAACATACTGGATTAAAACTAGTGCAATACAGTGACTTATTTAACTCTATTTTAAGCCTAAGAAGTAACAGGCAGACGAGATAAAGATGCAATAGGGAACACAGAAGTTGAGTAGCCTTGCGCAGTGGAGAGAAAGGGCCGGGAACAGCAATACCTGAGTCCTTTGCCAGACTGTTTAAGCTTTATCTTCTTAAATGCTCTGAGCCATTTTGCCAGCTCTAGTGCCAACATAGCTTTTAATTCTGAATAAATAATTTAGCATTTCTCTGCATTCAGCTTTGCTATCAACTGAATAAACCAGACACTGCTGCCCTGCTGGGGATTACACAGCACACAGGCTTGGGCAGGTCTTCTGCACTGAATTTAATCATACTCCCTTCTGTGACTTTCACACCATGCCATGAGAATGTAGCAGCTGCTGTATCCAGGTGCTGAAGCCTGATCTGTATCAGTACTCAGAGGAGAGCGGACTCTTCTCTTTCCTTGCTTGTAATAGAAGAAATTCACTTTTAGACATTAGGAATCAATGCTTGTGTTGTCTAAAGCATGCAGTTCTTTGACTGCCGGTCCCTTACACACAAAGCTGCAAATGCTGCTTTCATTCACATATTTCTTCTGGGCTTCTGAATGGAGTAATTTTTTTTCTTGCAGGCCTCCTGAGCTGCCCTACATTATCCTAAATTGATAGTCGCTCTCACAGACATCAGCAAATACACATCTACAGACTTAGCAGAAGAAACATTATCACCAATGTATCTTGGAAAAAGTGTTTTGTTTTTTCTCCCTAGCAAACGTATAAAGCATGTTTCATGTCAAAAATACAGAGACACAGTTATGATTAACAAATCATGAATTTACTATTGCCCTTTATTTAAAAAGGTTTCCAGTGAAAGAACACATCCAAAAGAATAGTGCAGGTCCACTTCTAAAACCTGCCAACTCACCAATCAACAGACATACACTTTCTAAGACCACCTGTGTGCAAGCTGCATGGTTCCTCCATTGCAGAGACAGCAGGAAGTGACAGTGATCTCTTCAGTCTCAAGCCCTTTTGCAACTCCAAATTCACAGGTTAAGGATAAGATTTTTCCAAAGCAGACTAGTTGTAGAGGAAGCGTCTAGAATTGTTAGCTACTTTTTAAAATCCTGCAAGTAACACTCTACCCTACATGACTGCTAGGTGGTTGACGTTTCAGAATAATTTGACCAAGTCATCTTTATCTTGATCCTTCAGAGTCAGACGTGCTTTACCTGGGGACAGCTCTTGCTCTCAAGTGCAATCTTAGTTTGTGTTTTTACATAACCCTGTGTATCTGCTGATCTCAGCATACCTACAAAAGGTCATTAGTCTGTTATCACGACAAAAACATGAACGGGATAACACTGCCCTGTTCACAAAGTGTGAAAAAGCTTATGAAAGAGAAGACATCACAGTTGATTCTAAATAAAATAATCTCAAGTTTGTTATATGCTAACTGACCTGGAGAGAGGAATTCAGTCCTCTGAGAAACAACTGTGTTGTAGGTATTAATGCTGTAGTCTCTGGTACAAAGAGGCCTGGGCAGTGAGCAGGAGAGAGTGGATGAAGTGTGCTGGGAATTTTCTTTTAATAGAGAAAGAGTGCTCAGTAAAAAGAGAAGTCTACTAAGACACATAGCTTAGCTTAGTTCCTATTGTAAGCTCAGTTTCAAACCTGATTACAGAAGCAGAAGCCCCACTCATCTCAAGTGCTTCTGCATGGCCAGAGCTCTTTCTGCTAATCCTAAGCACTTCTTAAGACTACTTCTGCCATCAGAAGAGACCAGAACAGTGGATATAAGGTCCTTCAGACCTCAAATTCTATCAAAAAAAAAAAAAAAAAAAAAAGAGAAAGAGAAAAAGAAATATGGTAATTACT